>BEXV01001530.1:39064-49464 GCA_003118195.1 Hemicentrotus pulcherrimus
ATATATATATATATATATATATATATATATATATATATTGCTCATGACGCCACTGCTCCCCCGTCCCTCAGTTTTCGTCCCCCGGTCATAAAGAGAAATCGCCGTCCCTGCACAAGACAAAATACATAATTATATGCATATTTGAAGGGGAAATGCCTAGATTATAGCTTTAAAGAATTATCTCAAAAGCTTTCAAGATAGATTACATTTTAGGCTTCGTGGTTTTTACATGTTATAATTATGTCGGATGAGCTGACATAAGAGCGATGATTATTTTCCACCTTAGGATATGATTTGCCCACGAAAGTATGTTGCACTTGGTTTAAGAATAATCTTACAATTTCCATTAAGACTTGGAGATAATTAGAATGCAAACAACATCGCAGAGAACATAATATGTGCATTGGTGGAGAGATACTTACTAGAAAGACATATAATTGAAAACATGGTAATTTGTTTGCTTCGAAGTCTGCTCGATTATAGTTTCGGGTGGACGTGTTGGTGATAATAGGGACTTTTTAGATTCGCACGAAGACAATAGGTCTATGCTACGATCGACGTCCGTGTAATGCACTGCCTTGAATGGACGTCACACGTATCAGTCCACGCAAATCTAAAAGTCCATATTAAGTCCCTCTTTTTCCGCACGTGAATTTTCCAATAAATGTCTATCTCAAAAAAAAAAAAATTAAAGAGCTGTTGGCCACATGCTCCCCTTTCTCCTTCTCTCTTCTTTTATTTCTTTTTCCTCCGCCTCCCTCTCTCTGTCTGCCTATCTCCTCTTTCTACCCTCTCCCACTTCCTCCCTTCCTCCCGTCTTCTCCACACCACCTCATCCCTTCCCTACAGGCAGGTTCAGTTTCCAATTCCCTTCTTCGGATCACATCCTTCTCATTCTTCTTCCCCGGTGAAAAAACCCTTTGCTCCAAGGCATCACACTCCTTCCTTCTTCCCATCTCTCCACAACATATCGCCCATCCCCCATCATCCATTCTTCATCTTTCCTCTCTCTCTCCCATTTCTCTGTTGCTTGGCATCACGTCACTACACTACACGTTAGAGGCAAAAGAGCGCGAAGGCAGAAGGGGAAAGCCTGCTCGTTTAGGGATCTCTAGTAGCCACTCGTCGCTGATTGACCCTTTTCACCACGTATGCAAAATTTCCGGTATCATATGAGGCCGTTGGCGCCATATAGTCCTATCTCACAAATACACCATTCTGAAAGTAATCGCCTCGTTCAAAGGTAACACATCTACAGAAAATACAATGCAATACAAACTGTATTTCTTCATGTCTTTCATATTTGATTAACTTGTAGTTAAAATTTAACAATGGGATTATGACATGTTGATTAAAAGGCATGTTGTGTAGATATGAGGTGTCAAACTAATTTGGATAAAAGTGCGTGTTAATTCGTTATTGCAGGTTAAACTACAAAATATACTTCAAGAATGATGAGATTATATTATGAACTTGTCGTTGGAAACTACAAGCTTGTGTTCTGTTGGTTGTCCCCCCTATGACAGAAAGAATAGCGACTACGCCGATATCATTCACATAATTATGTTTGCTTGAACATGCAAATCTTCGAACGTGCAAATCTTCGAACATGCAAATCTTCGCACATGTCTTTTCAAATGGCAAGCTGGGGCGTCGAGGAAATACTGAGGTCCAACATAAAATAACATATAGAGAGCATCAATATTGAGAGGGAAGGAGGGAGAGAGGGGGAAAGAGAGGAAGAAAGAGAGAGAGAGAGAGAGAGAGAGAGGGAAGAACGAAGGAGATATATAGAGAGATGAAGGAATGAAAAATTGCTTCGATAATAATTTAAATCCTCCTAATGTATTCCATCAATCAACTGCTAACGTTGAAAGTTAACATGTCATTATTACGTGTGTCGATTAGGCAGATTTCTTTTTGATATTGTCTTTTTGCTGGCAAGAATTAACAGTTACCTGGGACTCAAATCCAAGTTCTTGAATATAAGTTCCTCAGTGTATTTAGGAGATCTTCTGTCAAACACGTTGTTCACAAGTATTAGATAAACTATCCCTCACTAGGACAGGAATACCTGATATCACTTCATCTGAAAGGTCTGCGTTCATCTGAAAAAAGACGTAGGTTCAAGATATTTCCATTGTAAATATATTTATACTAAAACCATGTTTTGATGTTACTCATTGCACTTTCAAGTAGTATACAGTATTGATTAAGCCTCCCTTATTTATATTTGTTTTGCTTTGTTTTCTAGGGGGGGGCGTACCAACCTTTCCCTTTTAATCACGTGTCACGTTACGTTTATGTTTCCTTAAGCTCAGGTTTGAAGCGGTTTGTTTTCACGGACCCTTCCACTAATTGAGAACGTAGCTGAATTGCTTCTGTTACCACTATTTGATACTAGGCGTTAAAAGCAGGATTACGTGCAAACAGGACTGTTGTCATCATAGCCTGTCTTAATTCCAGAGTGCTAGGAGTTTGTTTTGTCGCAAGCTTTCTATCCTCAAAGTCTGCTGAAAGACGACGAGTGTTGGTCCTCATCCAAACTCCCTGTCTTAGGTGTACTTGCACCCGCTCATGGACGATTGAACTGCCTGTACGTGGTGTATAGCCAAATCTGACAACTAACTGGGGCAATTACTAATCATATGGTAACTCATTGCCTCTGGGACAATATCAATATGACATTCTACACAGAACATATAGCCCAGATATATTGTAGGACAACCATCCCCTAATCTATCTCAAATTCGATCAATCAGTCTTATGGGTGTAAGCCACAATTATGTTTAAATAAGGATAAGATGAGTTGTTTCAGAAATAATGGTCCAGGAGCTACATATACTAAAGTTGTCTTAAATTGTGCAACATGTCTTTGCCGGTCCATTTCGGTTTCATCCTTTCTTTTCCATTTTCCCCAAGTATTTGTCATTTAATACCGGAAAACCCTCTGTAATTGGTGTCGAGTCAGTGCGCAATCATGGTAATTGTGTTTTTGGTTAAGACCGAAACTTCTTCGATTGCTTCTTTTGATATAAGTCTCGGCTTTTATACAAAAAACATATTAGTTATCGTTCAAAGTAGCTATTTTGAACGTGCAAAATGTTAGTCCTGACACTTATAGCTGTATTTTACTACTTATAGCTACTTGCACCCTTTATATAGCAAACAATGCCTAATCAGCGACCTTTGGTCCCCTTTTTTAGATGTTGATTGAGAGCTGATTTGTTGAGGTGACCACCTGTCAGTGATCATGCAGGGAGGTCTAATCCCTCCTGGCCAAAGAAGTACAGGTAGGCTTTAATACCAGGGCTTGCCCACGAGCATGATGGGTAGATGCCCCTACCCTGTGTGTCTACTTATGACACCCATCAGGCTAACTATTAAAAGGGGACGCCATTTATTCAGAGACTGGGCTTAATTTGGTCAGTGACTTTTTGTGATGAGCTCTGAAGGGAAGCCTAATTCATGTCTTTCGTCCCATGCAATAACTGACTGGTGAAGTCACAATGTTATCCTTGAAAGTACAGTCACCACCGCCAAATGTTCAAATCAAACAACTACCAACCCCCATTTAGGCTGAGTTTCCTTGTGGTAGGTTCCAAGTCGAGTTATACAAACAGAACCTGCTTACCAAGCGACTGCTCTCGAAAGAAAAAAAAATCGGTCAAGTGTTGCAGAAGTCTTGCATTTGCTCTTTCCTTTTCTTTCTCCCCATCTCTGAACATTCCCTTCTCCAATAAACCCACCCTGAGTCCGTCAGACGTGGAGAGTGGCATTTGTGAATGAATATCTTGCCAAAGGACGCTAGTGCCGGGCAAGGATTCGGACCCACAACCTTCGGCTTGAGAGTGAAATGAATCTACCAGACTCGGCTCTGACATGTTTAGATTTTGATTTGATTTGATTTGATTTTCTTCTTTATTCATTTAACTACACAGTATTTGTACAACAGTAATAATATCAAGTACAATAAGTATTTTTTCTGACAAGGAATCATAAATAATCATAATATATATATATAGATATATATATGTAAATTATTTTCAAAAACGAAATGAAAAACTGTCATAACTACTAATTTTCCGTAAAACAGTTTATAAAATTATAATTTTGTTAGCGGAAGAAGGACTGTCATTGGAAGCAGATTGCTTGATATTAACTACGACAGCCCCAGACAAAACTCATGAAATAGATTAACATTTATTATATTTTAAAGCATGTTGGCATGTTTGACATACCTAAAAAATTCCAGGAACTATATTTTTTTTCAATATGTCATTGGTGGAACTGGTCACCCCGAAACACACAATTCACACACACGCACAAGGCTAAAAAGAGACTATTCTACATGTATCATACATGTCCCTTTAAATGTTCATACTAACCTTAATATGGTATAATTATGTTGCCTGCAATTTAGGAAGAGGTTACTACATAATCACCCATCTTGTTTTCTGTCTGTTACTGGTAATTACCCTTTGCTGATCGCACGTGCGATGCAATCGATGCAGTCACCGAAGGCTAGCCAAAAGGGAATGTATCAACTTTTTCATGTGAAATTGATATTAATCACATCTTATATGCAGCCATTAACGTTAATGCAACTATTAAGAACATCAATTTATATTACTTGGTACCACTTAAATTGTTAAATGGACCACGCATTCCAATAAATGTTTATAAAAAGGGTGTTTTTTATGTAACTAATTAGGGCATATGCTGATCTAATCTGATCTTGAACAAATGGGATGAATACAGATATTTTCGATATTTTCTAAGCACCTCTAGTTTAACTATATGTCTTTAGAGTAAATCAAGGATTTTTAATTTACCCATTTCTTGTGTATGTAATCCCATCTGTTTTCATAGATGGTAGAAATGTTGCTTTACATAATTGTTCTCATCCTTAAACAAATTTAGCAACGAATACTTGTTTTACTTAGATTCTTATGATTTCATTTTTTGTGGATTTACTCTCATTTGGAATGAATCTACGGTCGACCGTTTCTTTTTGCACTTTAAACTCAGACCAACAATTCAAATTAAATGCGAAACACACTAACACTGCTAGCAGAGCATATTTTACCATCTTTGACTATGTTTATTTGTTATTGAAAAAATAGTAAGGAAAATCCTCTATAAATAACGCTTTCAGATGTTTCAATACAAAATGAGTTCAATCCGACAATATTGGTCAAAATCAATGTTTTAATTTTCGTTAGCGCCACAGTGGATTCAAATCATTTTGGACAGAAAAGTTTTGGATGTATCTCCTTTCGTAATAAATAGAAAATGTGTAGCCTCATTGTTCTACTTTTCGCCCCCCCCCCAAAAAAAATAAAATAAAAAATAAATAAATAAAATAAAATAAAATAAAAAAATAAAGAAATACAATATGGTACATTTCATTCTCATGTGTCAGATGCACACATTCATGTTCAGAAATTTCAGTCAAAATTGGATTGATAGAATGCTGCCTGTATTAGTATTGTTGCAACCATATTGAGGTCCACATAGAACTTTGTCTAATATGTTCTGAATTCTACCTCCATTTAACCTCTTTACGATTTTCCCTGTTCACTCTATCCAAACAAAACTCGGAGACTATAAATCCTCTCACTTTTTTTCTCCCTCCAACCTTGTCCCGTTTTGATCCCATTTCCTCTGACACAATCGATCGATTCCCCGCATTATCTTAGCACCGAAAATAATTGTCCCATAATACCGTAATGTAAAATCGATACGGCGCGGGGCAGCTGCACTATACATAACTTGCTGTGAATGCAATGGAAAGTGCTAGATGCCGAACTTTCAATGGAAATATTATGAGATTATCATAATTTTTACAGTAGCCGTTGTTAGCTACGGTAGCTGCAATTTCTGCAAACCATTCAAAATGGAATCATCTTTAATACGCTTGATGTTCTTTGAGCTGTCTGCTTGAAAAAAACATTTGGAAAAAAAAGGTAGGCCCAACTCTTCATTATGCGATCCGACAAGTTAAGTTGGTTATGTGACGTGTGTGAATATCTATAATCATGGTATATACAATATATAGCCTATATCAAAGATTGGGCGGGGAATGAGAACCAAGTAGAACGCAATATCAAATGAATAACCGAATTAATGAAATAATCAACACGGATTTAAAATAAATTTAATAGTGGAACTAGTGTTTGGTTTTGTGCAGGGGCTGCAATTTCTTACCATGACTCAAAACGTATTAGGCTGTTGTAAATCTTGATGTTTGCCCTTATTTCTCATTACTATCACATTCTGATCTATACAAAAGATTTGTTCATCCCCTGTGTAGTATAATGTGAGCATTTTTTTCTGTCATTGCCAGAATCTAATATTGATATATATCAACCAAGTAGAGAAATAGCCTCAATGGTGAGAGCTTAGAGAGAACGTGGAGTCCTGGAAAGGGTGAACAAAAATCATTTGTAAACGTTTTTTTTTTTTATTCTTTATGTTATAAACGCTTGTGTTTTAGTGTCGTATACTTAAAATGTCCCCCAGAATAGGATGGATCTTCCAAGTATTTTGTCGACCACAAATTTCAAGCCACATGTAAGTGTAGTCCCATATACTTAAATTTGTGCGTACAGTGTAGGTGAACTTGAGCATGCAAAACAGGGCCATTTTTCTCATAATTTTGATGGTTCCAAAACATCACAGTATACACAGATAATTACATTGTATCTGCTATACATGATTAGCCTTCTTTTCAGTCGCTTCCTTACAGTTTCTCTCACAATGTAATCGGATGACCAGAACCCATCTTTACCTTTAAAACTAAGAATCGTGACTAAGACTTTCCTCGGCTTTTCTCGCTAACTAAACTTGCCTTTGTGCGGGGGCCGCCATTTCATCTTCATGAGTGACTTTGGAGACGACGTGATTTGGAGCTTAGTGGTAAAGATGCGAGGGGAAGTGGGGGGGGGGGGGGGGGGGGGGGGGNGGGGGGGGGGGGGGAGCGGAGTGGGGCACGAATCGGTGTTTGTATACACTGTTTCAAGAAAGGGGTGTCCTCCTCGATAGAAAAATATTTCGTTTTTTCTGCGTAAAACTCGATGACAAGTACTGTCGAGAAAAAACCTAACCCAAGGCAATTTCAGTGGCCTTATTTTACGTGGAATGTGCGAACATGAGCGTGATCAGAAGAGCGCAGTTCGTAACCCGAACATGATCTCGAGTGGATGTACAGAAGGGTTTGGAAATTGTCCCTGAGTTGGTTTTTTCGAAAACACTTGTGATAGTGTTATATTAAAATTTTCCTTGTATTTTTCTTTGAAAAACTCATAAAGCAATCATGGCAATAGGTTGCCTGGAAAGTTACAATTTTCCCAGAGCTTTACCATACCTTGATTAAAGACAATCAATACAGTATTACTAACCGTATCCTGTTTTCCGAGAGGGGGTAGATTCTCTAGTAAACGCCCTTCCCCTGATTGCCGCCCCTCGGTTTATATCTTTATAATGGGTTGTTTTCAAACCGCATAAGCATAGCTCAATTCCAAATGCGACACGACGGAAGCGATCTAGAGCTCGTTGCGTCTAAGTAGAAATAAACGACTTTAAATGGTTTACCGGTAGGTAATGGGGAACGATTATGATCAATTTTGCCTGAGACAGTTGGGGTATGTTTGTGCTCAACTTTTTCTGGCCAGAATCAGTCCTTCCTCACTTTTGTAGAATCACCGAAAAACGGCGATCACGATCGCCGATCGCAAACTCACAAAAAGGTACGTTTACGATTTGTAAACGCGTTTAGATGGGGTCAACGCTCTGACCTCTAGTGGGTCTACGTAGCATGCGCACTGCAGGTTTGCCTGGAGGAGCCAGAGAAGTGAGCATAAACAGTACACCGTGAAACTGCGATTACGATGAGCGTTTACGATGAGAGTTACGAATCGCTCGTTCTGCCTTCAAAATTGAGCTTAAACGCACCCTTAGATGCGTAGGAAATCGGGCCTACGATGAGCGTTACAAATCGCTCATTCTGCCTTCAAAATTGAGCTTAAACGCACCCTTAGATGCGTAGGAAATCGGGCCTATACATTTTTCTAGCCCACGGGTACGTCTGACACTCCATATTCCAATTAGGGTACGCATGTATTACCAACGTGTCTATTCGTGTGGGCAGTAATGAAGGTTCAGTGTGCAAGTGATTGCACTTTTAACCCGTTGACTACTGAATAATCTTATTCCCATAGGCTTAACACAGGGACCACCAGGTTCCCGTAAGCAATGGGTTAAAGTGGGTTCCTGAACATTATATTGTCATCAGAGGTACCCCAAGCTTTAGGCGCACAAAAGCGTAGGAAAGGTATGGCGGCAGTGACCTCCTTACAGATGTTTATATAGTGTGAGTCCAAACTAAAATTACACATAGAAAATTGCTAATTATTTTAAAAATCATCTATGAACAGTTAATTATTATACATCTTATGAAAAAATGTTTTATCCCGCCAATGTTGCTTATGTGGTGTTTGAATAAAACAATTGGGATTTTGGTTTTAGTTCTGTCTTTACAAATCCAAATAACATCCTTTACAAAATTAATCATGCCACGCATATCAAATATCGAATATAAAATATCAGCGAACATTGTGCGTTTGAGTGTGTGGGTGTGTGCCTTTGCTTGTGCAAAAAGCATATGCAATGCTTTTTTCATTTACTACATTCAATTCATTCTCTCTTTCCGCTATTCTGTAGGCATCACTTTGACACGAGTCGATTTTTGCACTCTCGCAAACAATGCCACCTGTTCATCCAAGCGTGAACACATACCGCACAAAAATGATATCAAATGATTTGGGATAAAACACTCTTTCATAAGAGGTATCATAATTTACTGTTTATGGATGATTGCTATTAAAAATAATTAGCAATTTTCTAGGCGTTAACTTTTCTTTGACTCACTTTACACTTTATAAATCTCTCTTAAACTGGTTGAAAATAAAATGGAGACATATTTTGTTTTCCACAGTATAACTTATAAGTGGAGTTATAAATAAAGCATTAATGAAAGGTATTGATATATATCTTTGTTCGCTCTAATATATAGGTTTGGAACGTCCCAGCGTGGCGTTTGATTTTGTTTCTGGAAACTTATCCCCGATGGAGCTAGATCGAAATACTGAATAAAAAAAGAAACATCTCAAGCGAACCGTACTGTCCATTAAGAATCAATCTTCCACACGTCCAAGCACCCATTGTCATTGCAATCACTTTATAATGCTCCTGTTATTAAGGGGAAATTAAACAGAAATAAGTAGTATACATATTTTCTTGATATCTTTATTTATTCAATTATTCAATTGTTCAAGTATTCATTTGTATTCATGCACTGATATATTTATGTTCTAATTTAGTTAATTAGCTAGTTATTTCATTTATCTATTCATTTGGCTAATTTATTCGTCCGTTCATTCGTACATCAATGCAGTCATAGGTGAGTTCGTTATTGGAGGGGGTGTGTTTATTGATGTTATTGAAGGCATCATTTCCCACCTGCAAGTTGCAAATTAGTTTGTGGAAAGCAAAGCCTATAATTCCACGCTTATGAAAAAAAGAAGTAGCTATATCCACAGCAAAAACCTATAACGGGTGATTCTTCATCACGGAAATTTATGTATGAATGAACGCTAAAAATAACGCGGTAATATCACATCGACCTTCATTTTTACAACCTCTCTGAAATCACTTTATCGAGGTACAGTGAAGAAAGAAAAACCATTAAAGACGAGGGATTTAGAAGGTGTCAGAGGCTGTCAGGAAGGGATAAAACCCGCATACCAGCGGCCTAATTGGTAGGGGCGAAGTCTGCTCGCATGGGCAGTCAAATGAAAAAAGGGTTTCAGTCTGACAGGCAGTGCAGTCGTCCGTATTAAAAGATTGTTCCAAGTTTTCAAAGATAGGGTTAAATATTAGCCATGCCATTGTATTATAAAATAAATTGTCTGGAAACAATTGGTGAAGTTTTTTTATGTAATATGTATAATGTTTTTTCATTCTATTTTGAGGTCGTGGGACCATCAAAATGAACAGAAATTGTGCCAGTCTTGTTACAAGTAAAATCCACTGTAAACAACACACTGAACTACACAAACACACGTGTGATGATGGTCATGCAAGAGTAGTCAAACCTTTCCTACTATTTCTTGTCATATTTGAAATATGAGGACATTTGGGGACCATTCCCGGCTGTTAGGGGATAATTTAATGGTATGCTTTCAAACTGACCGTCACATACACTGGAAAAGAGCTCGATAATTACTCCACCCCCCCCCCCCCCCCTCTCATCTTCAACAGAACTCGACGTTCTCTTCTAAAGACTGACAAGGCCTATTGTTGTGTTATTTCGGCCATTGTATTCGGCAGCAGAGCTT
>BEXV01001530.1:83480-95773 GCA_003118195.1 Hemicentrotus pulcherrimus
CCCCACATGTGTTCCCCTCCTTTCTCGCCACCTGACCGGGTCTGTCTATCTCTACGACCATCGTATAGCTTCCTACCTTGAATGGCCCGTTTCCTTCGCCCACTTTAACGTTTGCCTCTCTCACTTATGTGTCGAGCGTTGCTCCTCGCCCCGGGGAGTGGGGTTATTACTGAGGGAGAGCTCCTTTTTTGGATATAAAACGTGTCAAACGTGTGCATTTAAAAACGAATTATGCGTTTTGGTCTTCCCCCTCTGCCGTAAGCATACTTCAGATTAGACCTTGGACAGTTTCTCGTGTTACCTATCTTCCTTCACATAACTCTTGATTCTTTATTGATTTTATGATGACTGGAGATGTTATGGGTCATCATGCATTATTATACTCACACTCATAACTATACCAACAACAACAAAAACAAGATGGATGCTACGTTTCTGATGGATTGAAATAGTTATTATTCATCTTTATTTTCTGGAAATGACTTCGTTGTGACTCATAACATTATTAGGCAATGTTCTGGAGCAACCGCGACTTACCATTATGAAAGCTATTCAACAGGTGTATTTATTCTGATGTTTTCACATCTTCCAAAGATAAATTTTGGTTTGAGACGTGAAATATGTATTACAAGTAAAATTCATATAAGGATTTAAGCGACCGTATTTCAAATATGATTAACATATTTTGCTTTTTGTCTGAATTGTTTTTTATTTGCGTTATTCTTGCTATTCGAAACGAAACCTTACAACACAATGTGTTCATATCTCCAGTAGACAACTATGAATGATGTTTTATTCGACCTTCTAGATATGTAATTGATGTATTACATAATCAAATGGAGACAATTTTGGAAGAATGATTACGATCGTGTTTATTTATTCAAGACACATAGAAGTGGTCTCTCATGGGGAATTCGACACCATTTGGATGTTGCTAATCACAAAGATTAACCTTCGGTTCTATAACAAACAGGCATTATGTAACGCCTACCATTTTACTTAAATCGTACCGTATGGTAACTCATTATCTTCCATTTCCCTAACCCGAAGACTCTAAGAGAGATGTGATAATGGGTTTTAAAGGCATCGTTTAACAATCTTAAAATCTGAGATGCATGGCCCTACGTGGTATCAGTGCCCGTGATATGGTGTAATATTGAAGCCCTAAAAAAATGCGCATCAAAATGATCATAGAGTGCCTCAAAAATAAAAAAAAATCTTTGAGTGACCGGTTTTGACAAATGAATTTTCCCCAATAGACTGTTGTGTCATACAAACCGTTAGGAAAAATGAAATTTCGATTTCCAATCAAAAATATCTTGATAATCAGACGGGTGATCGGCTTTTAAAAGTCATCGGGTTCCTGACTGCCTAACGGTTTATAATTATCATTGCAGCATGAGCTAAATCCAGGATTTTCTTTCAGAATCTGAGACAAAGATAGCCAATACCTTTAATGGTATTTCCACCAAGTCTGATGAGAGCGAATTATGACCTACGGCACAGGCACAGGGAAACTGATGACAATCTCACTTAAAAGAGCGTGTATTTAATACTTGACAACTGTTCCGTCTGCAAATCGACCTGAATGACAAATTCATCTCCCAGCCCCAAGTGAGATGCATACAATTACTTTCCTAACTGGAAACAAATTACAAGACTCCCGTGGTTGACCTAATAAAACGACTTTTCCCCCTTCCCAATGGAAAGGTTAATGGATGAAGAGCACCCAGCATTGGAGGGAATAGTGGGAAAGCGATGGTTAATCATCAATGACCGGCGGTTATTATAATTGGGCGCGTTTTCACTATAAAAGATAAGACATTTATCTGTATATATTATGACGTGTGTGCAAAATATTCAAGTTAATATTGGTGAGATAATGTCATTAGTATTTGAGTAGTATTGATATTAAACTCCATTATTTATTTATTGAAAGAGCTGAGAGGAGCGATAGTAGAAAATACATCAATATACAAGCTGATGTCTCTTGTGTCTTCTTTATTGAACAATGAACTACACATGCGAACATTGACGTAATTATATCAACGTCATGTCGCATTATATGCTAGCTGCTCCAATTTTTAAGGATCGAATTCACTAAATGTATTATGCACATGCGGTATTCGGCTGATGACTTGGAACTTTCAAACTTTCAAATGGCCTGGAGGTCGTGATTAAAAAAGATGTTACATCAAGTCCAATTATCTGAAGGTGTTAGATGTAGGCTATTTATAAACTCGTACAAGGTAGTGACTCGTATATACATCGTATCGCATACCTCAAGTTCAAGCGAAATCATAAACCAAATGCCAAGTATCGGAACCTTATTTAGAATGATGAGTAGCGAAGATGATGAATTAAACACTTCCCGGGAAGCCATCTGGATGGCGTTCAGTTTCGATTTAACTTTCAGAGTAGTATTTCAGCTGTCAAGCGGCAAAATTAAAGGTGTGAGAACTGGGAAAATGCGCGCGGAAACTTCGTTAGGGCCGTTGATTCTGTATCAATCAAATTGAGTCTCGTGTCGCCGCAGCGGAAGAAAGGCGAATTTGAATGCATTGTGCTTCAGACTCGCGTAAGCTGACACTTGTGGTTTTTGTTCGGCTCTTTCCGCAGCCGCTGGTATTAAAGCTATCGATAGAACGATTGGTGAGGCAAAAGGGTAAAAGTTACACTAGACTTTTTCTTCTNAGCCATAAAATACCGCTCGGAGTGTGAACGCTCGCAAACCGTTCCTCAAGACCCATTCCTCTGGAGCGGTCTAACTATTCAAAGTGAGAACGGGTCTTCGATCAGGGCAAATGGCTGACATATCGCTGTCAAGGTTGTGAAAATGTCTATTTCCTTTGCTTAGGCGTAATGTTCTCACAAGTTAGGTTTCCAAAAGTGATGTCCTCCTAAAATAACACGGAACGTTTCGCCTAAGTAATGTCGTAAGGTATCGCCGAAACACATTACTAATAAAGTAAAGGACACTTAAACTGAAGGAAGACATCGATTCTCTGTATAGTTATTCGATGTCACGCTTATCAGCGCATGGGCAAAACGAACATTTTAAAACAGTAATGTTAGAACGGACTTTCTTTACTCTTCCCTGGAATTTAATAGCCGTATCTCGTGTCACATGTTGATCGACTATTGATAGAGCATTATCATCAAGGCTTCTAAATTATGATGTCAGAGATAGATATAAATAGAGAGAGGGGGAGAGAGAGAGGGGAGTGATAGTGAGAGACAGAAAGAGAGGGAGAGTGGCGGGGTGGGGTGCGGTAGCGGGAGCGGGAGCGCAAAGAGACAACACAACGACCAGGACATATCACATGAGTCTAGAGGTATAGGAACCTCTAAGTGAGAAAGAAGGATACAGAAGGATGGAGAAGAAAGAATAAAAGAGAAAGGTGATACAGATGGAAGGGAGAGGAGACAAAAGTGGACGGGGAGGAGAACGGGAGAGGTCGGAGTCTTACCATACTACGAGCATGCAAGTTTGTCAGATCATGTTGTTGCCATTCAAATACATTATCACCTTTGTTGCTCAACAACACGTAACATAACTTGATCTAATTATGCTAATACACAGTACAGGGGGGGTGTATAATGTCACAATAGCTCTGTCGTAGGTTAAGTATGTTAATTAACTTCAAAATAAGGCCGTTTTATCGATTGTTAAAGAAGGTCATGCATGTGGAAACAACTCCAAGTATAGTTTTCGGGATAATGACAGATTGGAATTGGGTTCTCTTCGGGCTACGTATGATAATTACTTCCAAATCAAGGTTGTTAGATCGATTTGCTGCAGTTACTTTATCTATCATTTCTATATGTCTACCAATTTAAATGAATATATACAGGATAACCTTTGGACACATTTTTGTACAAGTCCGCACTTTAACATTGATCATCAAATTTTGTTCTATAAAGTACAATCTACTCCTTCTTTTTTCTTTTTGTTTTCCTTTTTTTTTTTGGGGGGGGGGGGGGTCTTGGTCACATATGAAACAAGAATTTGATATGTAAATATCAACTAAACTATTTTTTTTTTAATCAGGATCCAGATTAAGAGCAAAAAATATTAAAATGTTTTGAATACAAATTCTACGTTATTTATTTTCCCAATTCAAATCATTTTTTTCTTCAATTCGTCAAATAACCTGTCGTTGCCTCATCTAAGTTGAATGTTAGACATTCTCAAAAATGGAAACTAAGTGATATTTTGCTAGGATCTAAGATATATTTGTTTATACATTACTGCATTACATTACTACATTCATTGAAACAATACATTCAATAACGCCTCTCGTATCAACCCTAAAGTGGCATTAATGTGTTTTGTTTAAGCGGCTGTCTTCCAAACGTTTCGGTGTGCCGTCAAACCCATCGCCCCCTCCTCTGGTTCCTGCTGCGTCACATTGGCATTGTAAACAATGAGGACACTTGAAATGAAAGGTCAAGATGTACCCTGAATGGTTTCGAAATACATCCAAATTGATAGCTAAAATACCTCCTCGAAATCTATGGTTGATCAACAATGCAAATTGGCCGTTTGCGGAGACACCGTCATATGACAAGATGTTCACCTTAAATTGTCTGTTAAAAAAACAACGTTAAAACCTTGAAACGCCTCCAATATCGTTTTAAAGTATCTAATGGATATTTCATCTCCGTAGGACCTCAATAGTCTCTCTCCTATCTCTGCTTCTGTCAAATAATATGTGCCTGAATGTTGATTTTAGAGATCCACGTCTCTAAATCTCATTTTCTGAAGTATTCCCTTTTAATTATATAACTTTCTAAAAACAGTACCTGTTCTATTTCATGTCTGAATCTATGGATTGCGTTTACGAATATTCTAAGGCAATAAAACGTTTTCTTCATTGTCATCATCCACAATGTTATGTCCATATTTTTAGCTTTGTTTATCTATTGTTCTGTCCCTCCTTTGTCCATCTGTGTTTTTTTTCATCTCGTGTTTAATTAGATTTCCCGCATCTTTGTCGTGTGTTTTATATATTTCACCTCGTCTAACCACTCGAGTCCCTTAACAATTACCCTCATGCTCTTTTTGAGCTAGAGTGGTTATGGCTGTTTGAAGAATATCAATATGCCTCAAGCATTCGAAGATATCAAAATTAGGTCAGTCTAATCTCTGTGTTGGCGTGTCTCTAGCGACCCTAATTACTGGGGAATAATTCATGACCATTTTGATTCGATGTAGTGAGGTGTTTCCATTAACTTCTATAATATTATTAACCTTGTTCAGCAATTGAGTATTCATCTTTAGACGTTGATTTGATTTCACTGGCTTTCTTCCTCATCATGCTTATGCGTGAGTCAAACGAATGACAAATTGGAATTGTTGAAAAGCAGAAGAAGGAGGAGAAGAAGATAATGAAGCAGAATAAGAAGTAGAAGAAGGAGAAGAGGAAAGAGGAAGAGGTGAAGATTAATCAGGAATACAAAAAGAAGCAAACAGCGATGAGAAGACGAAGAAAAATAAAATGAAAAACAAGGGGGAAAACAAGATAATGAATGGTAAACAAATGGCTGATCATCCGTTTTATAAATCTGCCATTTGCCTTTTTGTTTGGCAATAATTATCTCCCCATACATAACCGGGTTGCGTTTCTTTGTGATTCCGCGTATATCGTGAATATTTTTCGCACGAAGCTTCGAATTTTCTCCTCTTAAACAGGCAAACAGCTACAAAGTTTAATAATGTCGGCAGGCCTTTTGATATTTGGTGTACCGCACTGACTTGCCATAGGTGCTATCGACTTCTTTTCAATCCAATTTCACGCTACCGTTCACTCTTCAGCTGTAAGTAACCCTGTCACAACATTTTCATAATAAATTTGATAAACTTCCTAAATTGTGAGAATCCGATACGATTTCACAAACACGGGAAAATCGATATTGACTCCTCGCCCTTTCTGACGAACCCGACTTGTCATAAAGACCGGTTCATATATATAAGAGAAGAGTTCATAGTGACCAGTGTTAAGATAAGAGGGGGTAATGTTGTACATTTCAAGGTGTAGCATTCAATCTACGTGAATCTACAACTATTTTTAATGGAATATGTAACAAATAACTGGCAGATTTCACGTCTTTGCCATACACCATGTCATACCCAGAGGGGGAAATGGGGAAAGGGTATGTTACCCCCCCCCTCCCCCTCCCCCTCCCCCCTCTGCTTTCACTCCCGATTCATATGTAATGGAAAAAAGGCGCGAAAGATGACGCACTTTGGGGTTTTGTTGCAGCATCAGGGAGATGCCTCCTTGCACCGTTCAATTATGATATCACGTATGCATTTTGATCCAATAACCGGGCATTTTATCACACAAAGTGCAAACGGTAACCCGAAACTGACCCGTCCGTGGAGCTTTAATGGACCCTTCGGGATCTTTAGGGAACTTCCAACCGAAGACCCTGACACCATGAATGGAGGATGGTAGCTTTGGAACTCAGAAGAAGGTCGCCCTTCTCATGTTTATCCCTTTTTGTGCAGATTTCCATTTTTGAGGTTTGAGGGCATACTTGGAATTTAAAGGTCACCAAGTAGAGATCATGCGCAAAAGAACAAACCTCACACACGAACACAAAACGAAACAAGCAGTTGCTTAAAATTACCCACTTTTATTTCACTCATTAACAATAGCATCCGTTGAAATGGTAAGTGTCTGTTCATTTGAAATGTCATTCGTATCAAACAGCGCTTAATTAACAGTACGTGCAAGGGGAAAGGGTAAGGAATAACGCACAGAGAAAGATTATCATAGGAATATCATATATGGCTAGAAATACAGAAAGAGAAGGAAGAAATACTATCACACATTATGTCGACAGGCAAAGAGAGAATATCTGAATCTCGTCATCCAAGTCTACTGAACTGGAACAAATCGGGGAAACGGAAGTCGGGTGGCATTTTCCGACAAGGTTGCCGAAATATTAGCTACTTTATCGATTCTGAATAAACATTATGAAATGCAATGGTCGTGTGTCGCCGCTCAGGAGATATAGAAAACCGAATCTCGAGAGAAAGTACATTTAACCCTCAGGGAGAAATACAAAAAGGAGATTGAAACCATTCCAGCTCCTCCTTTTACCTTCAAATAATTGTTCTCTGATTTCCTCTTCTTTTTCCTTCGACACTCGACGGTTTAGTTGCTTGAGGCCGTTATTGGAATTCATTAAATCGGATGCGCTCCATCGGGAGATAAGCATGCAGTACATGTATACGTACATACTCTAAAAGTTTTTGAACACAATTGTATTGGGTAAACATCCATACCCCCCCCCCCTCATTAAAAGAGACATATCATAATGATAATAATGATAATAATGATAATAATGATAATAATATTAGATTACTAAACAATAAGAAAGATACATTAAAATCTACAATAATGTAAATAAAATATTAATTAAAAAATAATAGGATATTCTTTTTTTTTTACACAAGTCACATTGGTTAATCTATTCCAGTTTGTTTTATAGTTTATATTCAACAAGTTATACATTTCAGCACGTATTTCATGTTTTTGTACCAAAGAATTAAAACTAATAATGTGAAAAGATACTTTCAGATCAGATTTTATTAGGGAGCCTTACAAAGAACCCAGAAGCTATTAGTTAGCTTTTGTTGATTTCCCCTTATACTAAAAATTGCAACATTACCGCTAAATTTCCGGTTTGTAAAATAAAACTCCTTCGGGATATTACAACAAATTGCAGAGGCTAAGCTGTTATTATTGCAATGGCATAGACTGTCAGGCTTATAATGGCCGATGCATGAGTCACGTAAAGAGAAGCGAGTCAACTCCACACATTTTTTTTTTTGTCCAATTTCGCGATAACTTGTGGACCAGTTTACAATTTTTGCAAAGAATCAGGAATAAGGAAATAAGATCCGCATGGCCAGCAAATAATTTAATCAAGCCTTGAATAACGATAACATGAGTAGTGTAAAATGTGCTTGTTTGTGGAAGGAAGTGAAAAGCAAACAAACACATCTCACCTTACTCATTATTGTCAAATGCCAATATCGATTTCCAAGTTCCAACGAGCACTGAAATAGTATTTTTTTTGTCCCTTGTCCAAACTTCATCAACAGGGATTCCTACTCAAACATTAGTATGTATTTCCCAAGTTAGAAACTTCCCGTTGAATAGGCGTTCTCACTAAAATTCAAAACTTAAACGAAACACACATTGTGACATTAAGCTCACGAAGGAAATAGAAAGGCTTGAAGATTGCGATCTTTTTTCTTTTCATTACTAGATCAACTTCTTCCTATACTGCATTGTCAAACGTTAGAAAAGTCCATATATTTCAATTTTAGTGACCGTAAGTCAAGTCGAATCAGATTTCGCCCCCCCCCCCCTAAAAAAAAAGGTCGTCTAGATACGCTCTAAGTGTCATTGACCAAATGGATTTGTTAAAGTGATTGCCTTGGGAGCTTCCCCATGATAACAAATGATAAGATCGGGGTTTCTTCAAGCATTAGCCAGCAGAAGATAACAGCAACAAACTTTTTAATCACTCAGAATTGCAATAAGAGTGTTTCGGTGCCCGTCTCTGCGTATCCCCTGAAGGTGATGTATCCTACTTTAAAGATGGTTGCATGTTGTCAATTCAGTCATTTCCTAATACCGGGTTTAAACATTTTAAGTACCGATGACAGTGAAGTTGAAATGCAGGACTCCTCAATTATCGCGAGCATAAATGAAATCAGCTTTTTGTTGGAAGCTTTATTTTGGGCAAACATAGTAATAATAATAATAATTATAGGCATTTATATGGCGCCGTCTATCTAGAAATTCTATTCCGAGGCGCATTGATTAATAAACCATAAAACTATGAACCAATCATGAATACAATACATTATTTTGATTATCTAATTGTCCAATTTCTATTCTTCTTTTTTTGTGCCCTAGATTATTATCTGTTTCTTGACATTTTCCTCCTTTTTTCGAAATACTTATCATTACATAATGTTATCTCATTATACATAAGATATCATGAAGCTCTCTTCTCTCCTGATATTAAAGGAGCCGCCCTAAGAAGCAAAAGTGTTTTGAATTGATGCAAAATTCATATCATTGCGAAGGGAAAGCCTCACTGATCAATTACAACAAATTTCCTCTTCAAAATAAGTTTTGGGCCCGCAGAAATCAACTTTCAAAAATGTTAGTTTTGAGATCCAGATTTACTGCCTATTCGTATTTTTTCGTATTTTGTCGTAGTTCTTCGTGTGACGTCACACCCTGGACACGGCTGTTAAAAAAAGGCTGCTAGCTTCCGCTTGGTCTGCAGCTAGACGGACTAAGCGGAAGCTAGCAGCCGGTACCGAGCTGTTTGTCCAGGGTGTGACCTCACTATTCAGAGCTCGCTACGCTCGTGTGTTTGGCTTACGTTCGGGGGCGCTTGGGGGTTTAAGAAGGGTCTTGAAAAATGGCATTTTACGCCTCTCCACGATATCTATATGATTTCTCAGCAAATTATTCGTGTTTTTCAAGAGAAAATCTTTCCATCCATATGTAATTTGTTCTAATTATCAGTTTTTAGTAAATTTTCTTTGTGTAGCTCCTTTAAAGAAAAATAGAAGCCTATATACTTATATACACGGCTGTTCTTCAATCATCACACATAATAAGTCTGCGTTGTCTTATTACATCCCCGCTTGTGAATGCTAATTATACAAGAACGTTTTCAACATTACATCAGATCAGACAGCTAGGCTTCGACTGATGTAGTTTCGCTTGTTCTGGTGACAGTAAAATGTTGATTTACTGAATTCAATTGCAATTTGTTATGAATTTGTTGTGCAGTACTGCAGTGCATGCGATTTTCAGTAAGAGTGAATCAGTTTAATTTCATCTCGATCATTTAAAATCCTCACATTATAGACCAATAACTGCATAATCACCCTTTTCCAATGACTTCCCAACAATGTCCTTTACAATTTAATCACGTGACTGTGATGACCAGAACTCAACTCCGTCCTTAAAGGCGCCATTTACGCTGGATACACTTTGTATCTGGTGACACTTTGGAAAGGTCTGTGGGGGTAGGAGTAAGATATACACAAATGAGAATAAAGTACGAATACTAAGTTCCAGAGAAAGAAAATTGTTTACACGTCTGTCTTTGTATGCGCTTAACTGGAATGATCAACATGACTATGGCCTTTCGAATATAATAAATATTTCATTTTGTTCACATATTTCTTTCTTTTTTTTATACAATTTGCTTACGACGAGATTTATTTCGGTATATTGAAAACATGTGCGTTGTCACAAACTAGCTAACGATTTGTTCTGATTGGGTTGGGCGCTCTTTTCCCGGTTTGTGATATATATTCACATGTCCATTGCTTTTTGATGTACATGTATAATAATTCATATACTTACATAATGAAAACTTAACAATACCTTTGGATATTTTTGTATTGCCATGGACAAATTTAAACATGAGAACTACTTTTATCGGTGTAATTCAATGTATGCAAAATGGTTAGGTAGGCGTTATAAATAATATAAAAACGAAATCTAATAGGTTGTATACACATGCTGTTATATGCCTAGCACGTGACGTATTGATTGATACTTATGATATTAAACAGAAAGTTGGGTTAATAAAGGGCATTGGCGGCGGAGCAGTTGTCGCTGCGCAGGGGCATGTGTCGTGCAGCACTCAGAATACCGACCCAAATTCTGAGTAAACATAGTCTAAAACATCCAATCCCACAATTTTAGTGGCATGTTATTAGTTTTCAACCATAGCCTGACCATGCGCAGATGATAGGCTATCATATTTACAAGACTAAAATAGATGACTTCTGACTTTAATCAAGCCGCCATGAAACGTTTCGTGAAATCGCGCTCCCTCCATTGGCAGCAGAAGTGTACAGTTAGCAGCGAACAGTCTCCAGCGTTTTTTTCTATTTTTTTTTTTCTTCTTTACTTTGGTTTTGATTAAGCGCCTAATGTTAGCCAATCCTCTTATCAATTTTACCCAGCTCACGTATCAGTCGCAGGTCCTGGGGGGATTCCCCCGCTTCCACGAGTGACGAAATGGGAGACTGTTTTTCACACCACAGACTTTTCATCGCAGCCTCCCGTCTTCCCTTTCGCTCCCTGGCGTAGACGGGGCCCTATCCTCAGACTGCAAAACGGCACCGTTTATTGTTCCAAGCATTTCCTCCTTCCTAAATCAAAGCACATAAACTATAAATTACAAAATGTATTTCCCATGTTCCCCCCCTTTATCTTTTTTTTTTTAAACTCTAGACTGTCAATAAATAAATGGGTCTACCATTCATGTTGTTATGTTCGTCACACTCTCCATATACCGCCGTCCTCGAGCCGCCGAAAGATTATTAAGTTAAGTTGCTTTATATTAATATTTGACATTTGGAACAACAATCTTACGGGTCATTTACTTTCATGGGAACATGCTTATAGGCAAATTGCCCCGGCGTCACAGAACCTTACCAAGTTAACTACATGTTTAATCATTGACTGTTTGGGTATAGTTAATAGATATGGAGTGCTTTGCATCGTTTCATGAAACCGGTATCGGTAAAAGTTCACAGATTTCCGATTGAAATGCGTGTTAAATTCAAGGTAGTCACTAGTTGATTTGTAAATTATTATGATAATTTCATCACACTTCTGATGAGGACGGCCGTTCGTCAAAAACAAGGATTTTCAATGAAAAAGAAATGAGTTAATAGTAAACTTAATGATAATGAACCTTGAATGATCACTTGATAAATCAATTCTCCAGACGATACACATGAAAGTGATATATTTACTGAATGCGTGAAAATAAAGTACATACGGAAGGCAACGGAAGAAACAATATACCAATGAATAAGAAAACGAGAAATGATAATGTTACATATTCATATGCATAATGGCCAGGCGCCTGGAGAGTGTTTAACCACAAGCATAGAGAGATAGAGAAGATTTTTGATGAAAATCCGCCTAAATGTCACGGAATGCTGACGAAGAAGTTTTTCATTTGTCGGGAGAATGCACCCGATTCAGAGAAAAGGCGCTAAAACGAATCACTCAACAGGCTCCGCGTATCCGTTAAGGAGTAAAGATATTTTTTTCCTGAAGTAAATGATATCATTTGAGGGGGAGAAAATGAAGATACGAGTACATCACTTGTGAATTTTTCCGCGCCGTGAGCTATTATAATAGTGGCAATGAATAAATGACAACCCCCTCCCCCCCCCCTCCTTGAAGAAACCGTTGATTATATCAATTGCAATGATC
>BEXV01001531.1:64435-85534 GCA_003118195.1 Hemicentrotus pulcherrimus
GTAACTGCAACCTTTTCGAAGACCTTGCTAATGTGGTTGATGTTAGAAATAGGCCGATAGTTTGCAAGTTCTTCAGGTGAGAGGACAGGCTTCTTCAGCTTAGGAATCATGACAACTTGCTTCATTGAAACAGGAACAACCCCAGATTGTAGACTTTCGTTGACAATCTTAGTCATCACAGGTAGAAGTTCAGATAAGCACTTCTTCAGAAGTGGTACAGGCATAGGGTCAAGGTCACAGGAAGATGTTGATGTGGACTTAAGAATGGTGAGAATCTCATCTTCCGTGGTAATATCGAATTCTAGCATTGATGATTGATAGGTCTCTAAAATATCGGCGGATAGGTCATTATGAATCACCTGATTCAGGTCATCTCGGAGATGGTTGATTTTCTCTTGGAAGTTATCAGCGAACTGATTCGCAAGCTGAGCAGAACATTCGTGTTGAGGAAGGATGTGGGCATGTACTGGTGAGGTTAGAATCAAACGAAACTTACACTGAATGTTTAAGATTACAAATAAATGACATGTGCCAAAAAAATTTGGAAGAAAATGTATACTGGCTGAGAAATGGGCATAGAAAGACAAGGAAATCAAGATAGTGCTAACCCCGACACCATGTGTGTTGTCCCATATATAGCTTGCCATGTACATTGCTTGTTACTTACCAAGACTCGGTCAAATTTATTATGCTTTTGATGACTCCAGAACCTTGCAGTGCACACCAATACTTACATGCTACATGATCAACTGTTTCTGATCCTTTCCACACATTTTCTTTCACAATGCAATCGCATTACCAGTACTAAAGTATATCTTTAAGGTTGGTTGAAGGATAAACTCCATGTCATATCATTGACTTTTCCATCTCTCTCCTTTCAGGTGGAGATTCCTGCCTCACTGACACGAGCCCACCGGTTGTAACATGTTCAAATGTTACTACTCTATCGTTTTTACCCAACTCCTTCCTTGGCCTGGATGTGGGGGTTACCTACACCTACTCAGATGAGAACCCTGACCCAAGTGGGGTGACGTACAACGTTACGACAGGTCCAGATGGAGACTTCATCCCACCAGGACAAACCGCTATAACTCTCTTTGCAGTTGATGTTTGCGGGAATAGCGGTACCTGTCTATTTTACGTCGAAAATACGCGTGAGTAAATTGAATAAATTGCCAAATTTCATTTTATTTGCTTTTTTGCGACGGAGGCCAGTCGATGCAAAGATATTTGGAAAATATCGAAACATGTTCAGTAAATAAAGGTAAGAGGGCCAGTTTGCAGAATCAACGTACTG
Source organism: Hemicentrotus pulcherrimus (assembly GCA_003118195.1). Taxonomy (NCBI): domain Eukaryota; kingdom Metazoa; phylum Echinodermata; class Echinoidea; order Camarodonta; family Strongylocentrotidae; genus Hemicentrotus; species Hemicentrotus pulcherrimus. The sequence goes on from BEXV01001531.1 coordinate 65,733, forward strand.
TCGATATATTTTTTAGAAAATATTGTTGTGGGTTAATGAACTTTATTATAACAACACACTAAATAAAATGGCCTTTGATATGTTGACTTTTTGAAAATACTTGGAATTGTAATAACTTATTGATCTACATGTTATTTCGTATCTTTTATCTTAATCGACAGTAACTGAGTTACCAGTGAACTGTCCAAACTTGAATCGCAATGTTAGCACAGATCCCGGCCAACAGACGTATACTTTCATCCAAGATTTCTTCCAAGGTGACTTCACAAAATCTGTACCAGGTTATAGATATCAAGGAGGTGATCTCTCGGTATATCTTACACTAGGGGGTGTTTTTCCTGGAAGTACGGTTTCTATAGGAAACCATGATGTCGTTGCAGTCGACTGGGATGACGTATTAAATAAGACGTGCAGAGGTGTCTACAATGTCCAAGGTAAATTATGATCACAGACCGATCAATATTGTACCTTGGTAATTGGGGCTGGATGAGTGATGTGAGTGCGTGTGAACACCGGTATTTGTGTGCGGGTGAGGAAAATTGGCCTTACATTTACAGAAATGGGAACAAGTGAAGTTTTCATGAACTTTTAACACTGGGCTATTATGGCTATAGTAGCATCGTTTAAATGATTTAAACGAAATGTTTTAAACAGATTGTTTCCGTTTGTCTGTCGCCCCAATTCGGGGTATTCTGAGGAGGCTAGGAACAGTGTGTGTTGGAAGTGTGGTCGGATGGTGCGTGTGTCGCATGGGGGAGAAGGGGGGCGGTATAGTGTTTGGTTGGGTGGGGTTATTTGTTTTATGTTACAACTGATTTCATTTTTGTTTTCATCAATTGTACAATCTATGTAATGGAAATGATTTAAATTCATGTCAAGGCAAAAACAGCTGTATTTTATTATTATAATCAATTTGTATTGTTTGGAATCAATATAAAACAATATAGAAAAAAAGTAAAGGTTCCACCAGTCTTCGTTTAGGTATCGTTTCTAAAGGTTTCATACCAGCACAATTATTGCAACCAGTCTATGTTTTAGGACAAATTATGATTCATGAATTATCAAGAAAAAAGAAGAAGAAGAAGATAAGAAGGGAGTTAGGTTGTTTTTCGTGCATGTGTATGTTTATATTTTTGGGCACAAATGTTGATGTTTGTGTGGGGGAAGATGAGGGGTTTGTGTGCATATTCTCTCTTTCTATTTCTCTCATTTTCTCTTTTCTCTCTCTCTCTCTCTTCTCTCTCTTTCTCCCTTTCTCTGCCCCCTCTCTCTCTCCCTCTCTCTTACACACATTCACACACAAACTCTCCCATACGTATCCACTTTGATTTGTTCATGATTGCTCAATCTCCTACTACTGACTTACCGCTATCATCATTGCATAGGCCCAATTTCTAACTGGTAGCCTATTAGATATAAATTACTTTTTTTAATGATTCAAATCTCTCATGTTTTGTTTATGCTATGTGATAATGAGTTACATGTATATTTGATGTGTTTGTCATGCTGATGTATATACATATGCGTATTCGGACACCTACCCCTGGACATCCACGCCCGGATAACCATCACAGTCAACTAACCCCTAGGACAACTACCCTTAGGACAACTACCCCTATAGGATAACTACCCCTTAGAACAACTACCCTCAGCACAACTACCCCCAGATAACTACCCCCTATGACAACTACCCACCGGACAACTACTCCCTAGAATAGTTGCCGGGGGTAGTTGTCATAGAGGTTGGTTCTCCTAGAGGGTAGTCATCTTTTTAATCATTTTTTATTTAAACAAAAAGCACATCCACTCCGATGTACGTTATCCCTAGCTCTTTCATTGGAATCCCTGTGTCCCTTTGACTTTTGAAAGTTTACCTAACGTCATTTTATCAAAATAGGTTGCAAGCTCGTCATTGCCATGTGAAACAAGTCGAACTTTGGACTCAGTTTGCCAAGCGATTTGAAGATTATTGGTCAAGCAAACGAAGGATAACAAGCATGAATTATCATAGATCACTTCTGCTTGGTTCATTTAGTCCATTTCATCCAACCCCACCGTCATGTTTACATTTAGTAAAAGGAAACATTTTGGCGAGGTAAGCAAAAACATGAGTATTCATGAACGGTCAGACAGTACAGCCTTTTATGGGAATGGGCGATGATCCGTCCAGGAGGTAGAGGTCAGTGGTTTGTGCTGGCAATGTTCCAGCGAGCTAAAATGAGACAACCAGAGCCATATGATAATAAAATGAAATACTTGACTGAAACTAAGGGAGTTTGATGTTGTGCAAAATTGCACTCCTCTGTTGATAATCGAATAGTCCATGGTGGTCATGAATATTCATGTGTTTGCTTACATCGGCAAAATGCCTGCCTGTGCTAAATGGACGTAATGAACATTTCACAAATGATCTATGAAAATTCATGGTTCTTATCCTTCGTGTGTTTGACTTATAACATTACAATCGCGTGGTTAATTGAATCAGAAGTTCGACTTGTTGTACATGTGTTATAAAGGCAATGGCAAGCGTGTGACCTATTTTGATAACATAACGGAAGGTGGACTTTCAAAAGTCAATGGGAAAAGAGGATTACAATGAAAGAGCTAGTGATAACGTACGTCGAGGTGGATGTGCTTTTCGTAAAAAAACAAAAAAACAAAAAAACAAAAAAAAATCTGGGTAAAAGTCCGTAAGCTGACGTACATGTTAGGCCACTGGACTCTGCCGAAAGGGGGCGTTCTCAAATGAGACTAAACGGAGCTATATGGTGTGATTGTCTGGGGTGGATGTACAGGGGGTAGGTGTCCTAGTCATTCTGTTATTGTAAATTTTTGCAATTCGGCTTTACCGCAAGAGAGTATCTTAATAAACCATTTTAATTGAATTGAATTTAATTTCATATTTGATATTTCAGGCTCGTGGTCGACACCTCCTCCGTTAGCTCTGTTCTTCCCATTTGGAATAAATGAAGGGGACGAATTTTTACCCGCCAACGATGACGGTTCCACAAACGAGCTACCAATCGCAGTCGTTTTCCCGTTCTTCGATCACGACCATACCAGTATTTTTGTAAGTCTCTCGTAGTTCGAGCTATTTCATTTTGTTTAAAAATGACAGTCGTACCCATTAACATTCAAATGATGAACTGGAATCATTTTCTGACACCCTTTTGATTTTTTTTTATTTTGTACAATAACATTTTTTCCGGCCGATTCCACAGCTTTTCCAGTACATGTGATAAAATGTTCGTTCAATTCAGCGCCAAAAACATTTTTGGCGGTATTGTCGTTCATAATGCCTTTCAGTCATTAATTTCATACATTAGTATAGGGCACTGGAATTTGCACTTTTATCTATCAAATTTAGTCCGTCTAGTGGTCGTGCTAATATTCATTTAAATTCTTCGGTAATTGCTGAAAGGTGAATTTCAAATTCACGAATGTGCACTCAAATTCGTAACTTGTGCATTTTCTAATTAATATGGATTTGTTTATTTACGCCTTACAGCTTTATTTGTTTCACGTTTTCCAATGTTATTTACTTCTTACAGCTACATTCGATCACATATGTCAAATTTAATCCTAAACTTTATTAAAAGTAAAATAACCATACTTGTTTTGGGTTGGGGGAGGTAGTTTGCTAATGGTGGACTTCATTCGCAGTCTAGAAAGTATAACAGTATAATCGTGCACTTATGTCTACTTATGTCTTATTATCTACATGTAGGCATATATGACTTTCGAGTACATTATTTTCATGTCGCTCAATAAAATCAGAGTGTGATATTTGTTTGTTATGAAGTTACTAAAAAAGCAATGAAAGACATTTAATCCAATAAAGGTTAGTCTTGTGCGTGACTCCCCGCCCCTAAATTTGTAGCATTGATACAGTTGCGAAATTTACTGAGAGAGCTTGTAATGGTAACTTTGTATTAATCATCTTACAACAATTTATGTACCATGAAATATTTTGAACTTCACATTTTTTGTGACTCATTTTAATGTTATCAGGAAAGACAAGATTTTCTTGATCCAAGCATACGGACTTCCCGATATTGTAACTGCTTAGGGCAGTCAAGGTTTAGTTGTTTTCTCCTTCTCCCCTCCCGTCTCTCTCTGTCTGTTCTCCCTATTAAACATCTTTTCATTCTCTTTCTCTAAATGTGAGTGTGTGTGTGTGTGTGTATGTGTGTTTATCTGTATGAACTAATCCTTTTTCTTTTCCTACGAATTATACTCGTGCGTTCTTTTTCAAATTTCGACATGCATAGTCTAAATTGATAGTTACCACCATCTTCTAGATCGTTTTCCCCATTTGTGTTGCCCCGTGTTTATGACATTGCCTCATTGTCACATAACATGTACTACCAATCGCTTTTCTATAAACGTTGATGCAGGTCAACAATAACGGTGTCATCTCGTTCTTGGCGAGAGTTAGTCAATTTACCCCCGATCCGTTTCCACTCGCTGATGGCCGACGACTTTTGACCCCATTCTGGGCTGATGTCGACACTAATAATGGTGGGACTCTATCCTATCGACAAGTCATACGATTCACCCAAAACGACGGCATATTCCTCGAAGCTGATGATATTATAAGAGCATCATTTGTTGACATGAGAAACTTTGTGTCGTCATGGATGTACATCGCGACCTGGGACAACGTGGCTTTCTTCGGTGCTTCTAATACCTCTATCGTAAGTAAGATCTGGCTTAATATATTGTTCGCCGTCGGACCTTTTCATTTATCATCTGTCGCCAACTCGGTGTTCAGGTACTGTTTCATGATAGCGTGATATGATTTTTGAAAAACCTCCTCATGACTTTCCACAAGAATCCAAAAAATCACTGGCAATCTACAGAGTCTTGCCAGTACGAGAGAGCCATTGTCCTGTCGGCCAATTCACATACGCGACAAAGGGATTACAGCAGGTATTAAAACCCAGGTCAAACCTCATATAAATCTTGCTGGTCATGCTTACTAAACATTTGAAAATATGCATTTTGGCCCATCAAACAATCTATGTATTTGCCTTTTTGTTATTATTTATCATTTTACTGTTTTAAACTTTAAAAAAAATATACTTTGCTCCCTCTTTTTCTTCCACTAATATTACTAAAAGTTGAGGATCAATTCATTTATTATCCTGCCGTGCTAACCCTTTGATTTCATAAAAAATCATATCATATTCATATCAAGATATAGATTTGCATAATTTGGATGTTTTACTTCTGAATCAGAGAAATTCCTTTCAAGCTGTAATGGTGACGGATGGCCGATACTCCTTCGCCATCTTAAATTACGGTGATATCAACTGGACAACTGGAACTGCCAGCGGTGGTGATCGTTATACTGGTCTTGGTGGTACCCCCGCTCAGGTTCGTAGATCCTTCTTCTAATAAACTAGGGACATGATTGTGAATATGGTAACGAGCTCATGTATTACAGTAGCCTTCCCATTTATATGAAAATGTACACCAGTCACACCACCAAACCGACCCCAAGCCGAGTACAGACAGAGTAATTCTCCAACATTTGGTGTAAGGGAATTTGTGATCAGTTTGGTGACAGTATTATCGTCTTAATTTTTAAACGATCCTATACATGATTTTGGTCTTCAAGAAGGTGAAATGCAAAGTTCTGTCCTATAACTTAATGCCTAAATATTCAGTACATGTAATGATGTACTGCTGGAATTTAAGCCCGTTTGAATGACATATGCCGCATGAATAGAGAATAGAATAATTATATTGTTTTATTCTTTAACTCGGGGACCAATCAAAAAACAAATGAGAGAAGTCAGAAGTATGTAAATTTAGTTTCTCATTAATTAATAGAAAGAAATAACTACTCTATCGACTTTTACTCGTTTCTTTTGGGAATCACCAATACCGGACCTGGAAATAAGACATAAGTATCAAGTTTCATTTGTTAGGAAGTATTGCTTCAAAGTTCACTTGCTTGACTCATAGGTTGGATTCAACGCTGGTGATGGAGTGATCTTTTATAGTGTCCCTGGATCTCGGACAGCGGCCGTCGTCGATATCGAAACGACATCGAATATCGGTGTTCCAGGAAGATGGGTGTTCAGAACAGATAACTCCAACATCGAAGGACTAGAATGTACAACCTCCGGTGTGTAAATAATTAACACAATACTTGTTATTGCTGACGTAATCATCATCATGACCATTTTCAGCATTTTGCCTCTTACTGACTTTCGGGTCACGATGACACTGCTTAACCCCTCTAATTCTCGTCTCGAAGATCCCCCAATTTTGACGAACTTTACTGCTACCTTTCTTTACAAATGTCTTGCTAGGAAATCGTTGGTCTTCCTTTCCCACTTATGACACCCTCTTCCAGATCCCACACTCTTTTAACAAGTCCATCTTCTCTTCTCAACACCCATCCTTCTCAATCCTCTTCTTTTTTCCACTTCCAACACAGTTTAATCCACACCCGGCCTTTCCACGATCACTTGTTTTTTGTTGTTATCAGACAGACAGTTCTACACCACACAAACATAAACTGTCCAGAGTTAATTGTGGTTCCTGGGTTTCTTTTTTTTTTACGTTGTTCAACTTCAATATATTCATTGTATATTGAGCTACTTCTTTTTCGTCTTCTTTTTGTAAAAATGAAACTAATGTAATATATCATAAATGGGTGAATACGAAACACTTGGCTTCGGTCAAATAGAAGATGAAAACAAATCTGTCATCTCTTTATATATGATTCAAAACATGGGAGACGAGGGAGTGTGTGTGGGTTACGAGCGCGCGTACGTGCGTGTGTGTGTGTGTGTGTGTGTGTATGGGTGTGTCTTTCTCTATCCACCCGCACAACTTCTTAAATGCATTAAGAGAGAGAACCTACATTTCGTATGATACGCCCATGTATATTCCACTTCATTGACCATGGGTTAGTTTTCATCCTAACAGGTGCAATTTCCCTATTTCCATTGGTCGGTTCAATGCTTGGTGGAACTCAGGTTCTCATCAACGGACCATGCTTCAACGCAACCAACCTGATTATCTGTAATTTCGACGGATTCGAGACTTCTGGAAGACTTCTGTCCGAAAAGATCGCACTCTGCGTTTCGCCGACTTTCTACAAAATTGGACGGATTCCCTTAAGCGTATCTCTCGATGACGGAGTCACATTCGATTTCACTGGATTGTTCACAATTAGTACGTTCATATAAACATCGTCTTTTATTAAAAAGGAAAAAAGAAAGAAAAACAAACTCTAACTTTTCCACCTTATGTTGTTATCAGATCAGAATCGATGGCTAAGGTTGCAGGTTTGCCTAAAAAAATATTTAACCGAAAGCTCTTAAAAAAGTTAACTTATGTAATTGTTTGACTTCAGTTTATTCTTCATTTTCTTTATCTTTCTCAAGAAAAAAAATCTTAACGTACTTAAGTAACATACAAAGTGCATTGCACTTTGTTCATAATTATTAAGCAGTTCATAATTATTTGATTGTAAGTAATAATACAGAAGAGCTAAAACGTAAACATCGAGCTTGAAGTCCTTAAATAATGCCCTTTAATAGGAGGTTGACACTGGACTTACGCATAAATCTGAAAAATTGAATAATAGCTTCGTTATCATGGTTATACCTGAGCATCGTTTGACGAAGCTGTCAGAAATACTCGTTCGCCGGCATCCCATTGAAACGCGGGGTAATTATAATATAAGCGTTTCAATAGGATGTCAACAAACCTTTATTAATTTATGTTGTTTTTGTTTTTGTTTCCGAAATCAAATAAAAGAAATATACATTGTAAAATATACAAAATGAAATATTTATACATGAAGGCAAAAATCGGTGGAAAGCCCCATTCAGCAATGTTTATAGAACATTACTGTTCTTCTTTGGGGTCCTTAAAGATAAAGATGAGTTCTGGTCATGCGATTGCCTTGTGAAAGAAACGTTGTGGAATCGATCAGAAAACGTTGATCATCTAGCATATAAGTATTGGTGTGTACTGCAAGGTTCTGGAATCATCAAAATGATAAGAAATTTGGCCCAGTCTTGGTAAAGTTACAAGCACCGTACACAGAAACGTGTATATGGGACTATACGCACACGTGTGCGACACGTCCGTTATATCTATCACATCCCAATAGATAAACTAATTAAGCAAACATATCAATTAGTAGGCGGTTTCTTGGCAAAAATGTTATCATCATGTATTAGTCTAAACATGTTCTTTCTCATGATTGGTAATAAGAGCTTTCATTCCTTTTTTTTTTGAAATTGGGGCGTTTCCATAACTGGTCTTTACCTTCAATTACACTACAATATTAACATAAAGCAGAATAGAAACAAAACATAAATACAAGTTTGTTGAAATATCAAAGTAACAATAATACGCGTATAACCACACACACACATACACACACACGCACACACAGGGTTATGCAAAAATCATTTGAGTTTAAGGAAGTGTGTTAGGAAAAATTATCAGATATTAGGGTATGAAAGGATCTTAATGTAGTTACATTCGGATGTATTCTGTTAGTTGGCTATAATGTGTCGCCCCCTATAGAAGAATGTTCTTTTGCAATTTATTGAATCGGTTGAGGGAGATCTAGGTTTCGGGACGAGCGAAATGAATAATTATACGTGCGATATTTGATATTATTTGACATATAAGACGGAGTGTAATTATTTGATATCTTAAAAATCTTAGTACATACATGCTTTTTGTAACGGCAGTCTAGAAAGTCCCAATTTAGAGTAGCATGAACATCTTGTATGAGATTAAGGATTTACGTTCATTATTTCATTATTACATTTATGACTATTTGCGAACCAATGTCTAGATTATCTAGACGTTAAACTTGTCTTTTTTGCCTATTAGTCAATGTAGAGGACGTTCCTGACAAAGTATTTGCTTCGGTAACGGAGAGCAACCAAAGAGAGTCCTACTTCGAAATCACGTGGGACACAGATGCCCTCGAAAGCGTAGACGAGGTTGACATCGTTGTCTACGGCTACCGAGAAGACAATGACGTGGAGTTTAGTGGACCTTTGGTCGTAGTGGCGCACGGAATCGACTATCATCTCGGCCAACACAGTGTTTCAGTGTTACCAGACTTTGACATACATTACGACGTCGGTGTTATTGGTGTCATGGAATCTGAAGGTCAACGGGGAGAGTAAGAACTGATTCAAATTTGATATCTTGCACTAAAAATGTAGTTTGAGATCATATATCGTTTATATAAAGTTCGTAGATTCGTTGGAGTCTGACCGACTATTGTTGCATAGGTAATCACGAGGCAACCGTCTTCCTGAGCTGAAGGTGAGTTAAGACGATGTAGCCCATACCGTGCTTATCACTACGACTGCCAATAATATGCAATTTTTCATTTGTCATGTGACCTTATACTAGACCAATCGTGTCGCAGAATTACTGGTATATGGGTTATAAACAATGTTTAAACGTATTTTCTTGGTTCCTTTATCATTTTTACTCGGTTCTTCTAGTTCTAGCCGGGCTGCCCTCTGGAGCAGGGTCCATGTTCTACAGTGGTTTAATGGCGATGACGTAACATTTGGTGCCATGATTGGATTGGAAAAGAAGTTCGGTCTGAATTCTACTTTCTTTACATCACGCCCCCGTGCCCATGTACACTTGACCAGGCACAGATCGACATAGGGAGGTTTAGTCCGAATCCGCTGTGTGATGTTGACATCTCGTCGCCTAGCAACTGCATCCATAAACCAGGGGCGATGCACTGCGTGCGAGCAAATACACCAAGGTATTTCGTTTAAATTATTAATGGGAAATTCAAACTTGCTAGCATACTATTTTCGAAAGTTAAAATGAAATTGGTCAAAAACTAGAAAAGGTATCAATTTTTGAAAGTTTCCATCATCACTAAAGGTATGGGCTCTTCAAATTGGCTAAACCGGTAAAGTCTTTGTGATCTAGTGACGGGTAAATTTCCAGTTTGTTTCAACACACAAAGCTACTCATACAAAATACAAATTTTCTAAAATGTATGACTCGAGATGCTCCCTTCTTTTTAAAGACATTTAATAATATACTCTCCATAGTGTATTTTCATTTGTGCCCGAAGGGTGAAGGCACTTGGGAGAAAAACAGAAATTAGTGATATTTCAATCCACTACATAGCCAATCTGAGATTTGCCTAACTGTAGTGATCTCATATTTCAAACCTTCATAACTTTCTTATGATTGATCCGCTTTATTTTAAACTTTCACCACTCTGTTTCTTGCATTGAAATAAAATTCCAAAGGTTGGATTGCCCTTTAGAATGTAGAACAGCTAGCTTCCGCCAACTATATTGATATAAATCATTACGAATCCAATGACGAATCTTATAAAGCCTTTTTACCAGTTACATCGTAACCGACTGAAGAGCTTAATATTTATTATTAACTTGGATACATTTCTACATTTTACTGTGCGCACTCTCAACTTGGGAGCACTCCGACCAGACGTCTGTTTTAGGCGCGCACATCATAATCCAATCACATTTGACTACCGCATACTACCGAGGAGTCATTTACGTGCTTGGCGGAGAGGTAACCATGTAGATAAAATGTCTTTCTCAACGACATAAGTGCTTTGTCGGGGTTTGAACCCACAACTTTCGCATTTCCTATTCATATCTACCACATCTCTACTTTAATTAGATCTTTAACTTATTTCACTGTATATATATATATATATATATAAACAGCGCGAAATTGTTCTGTACTATTTGATTTACAATATATACTTTACTTTGTATAATTATCAATATATATATATATATAAACAATTCAATAAGCACTTTGTGTAGATATATATATATATATGTGTGTGTGAATATATGTATATGGGTATATACACAAATGGATATTGTTTTCCTGTTAACACCAACGTTTCCTTTTTGTTTTTTTTCAGCCAACTAGGAGGGGGACAAGAGTGTTGCTATGGTTTTGATGGAATGATTATCAATGTCTTTAATAGTCTGGGAGGGGGTTACAGTCATCGTTACCACCACGAGGGCGTCAACCCATATGGGGAACCTCATAAGGTTTGATTCGTTTCATAGTGTTATGTATTTGGCGAAATCTTCTATCAAACATTGTAGTACAAAAAGAGGGGGGTATATAAGGTGAAGTAGAAAACAAGCCCGCAAATTTATATACACTTTGAATAATTTATCTTTACCGCTTTTGATGAAATATTTGTGATTTTTTTAAAAATTCATATAAAAGCTAAATATCTTTCAAATACTATATTGATCACTCTGTATGAATCTTTAGATTGATGAATACGGTTATGAGATAATATAATGTTTGTCTATCAAGAATACATCATTTTGCCACAATCATTGTAAGAAAAAGGTAGACGAACATTTATTCCAAGTTTATGGGTAACAGTGTACATAAATATATATATATTTGTTGATGTATATATGCAAACACTAATTTATTGTAAAGTTGTGTGGCTTCTTTCGAAATGGAAAACAGTCTATATAAATCATATGCAAACAATAGATTGACAAGAAAATATCGACCAAATGTAAGTAGGGAGTATTATTTAAATTCTAAATTCAACTTATTGCTTAAAGTCCACATATACATCAAAATAAAGGAGCGACCGTGAGTTGGTCTCTCTTTGCCGTCTGTGGTTTACAGTGATTATGTAAAATGAGAAAAGATAATCAGCCTAACATTTATAATTAATAACATTGAATTTGTTTCATTTTACGCTGTACTCGTTGGTTTTACTATTAAAGTTATGAATGATATCATAATTTACGAGTTCCATCAATTATTCAGGTTCCGTATCTGTCGCACTTCCTCGTCGACATCTTGCCGTGGACATATTGCTGTACTTACGGTGGACCCCAGAATTCCGAGTGTACATTTTTTGGATTACTACGGCCTTCTCAAACTTGCAACAACTATGTACCACCTCCTCCAGGTATTCTTTTAATCGATTTATGTAAAGCTAATTGGACCTAAATAGCTTCTCCCCATAACCAGGATTACAAATCTGTGTAGCCACATAGGCTTGTTAACATAATACTTTGTTACGCGTAAATGAATGGATAAACTGCGCGGTGTTAAAAAGATAAATACATGTAAATACGTATCACACTTTACGTCATTATATATATAAACAAAAAACGCTTCGGTTTCCCTCTTCATATTTCAACGAGACGTAAGTTATTCTATTTCAAAATTAAAAAAACCAAAACAATGCAGACGAAAATTGGTGGCAAATGGTTCGAGTAGAGTATCTTAGCCCCCCCCCCCCTCCCCCTCCACAATCACACACCTGAACACACTCGTATACACCCCCCTCACAGTTTTGTCAGAACTCAACCTTTTGTTTAAGAGCACACAAATCCCTATATGTTTTTCCGTATAATATCATTTACTTTTAAAATTTTCTCTCTCCTTTTCTCCTCTCTCTTTCTGTCTTTGCCACAACACAGCATTGGGCAATGGCGATCCACATATTTCAACTCTGGACTCCACCACGTACACTTTCAACGGTCACGGTGAATTTACTATGCTGAACGCACTCAATGACACCTTCATCTTACAAGCAAGAGCAGCTCCTCTCGTTGGTAAAATATATCTTCCATTCATCTTCTTAGCACAGTCATCAGTTAAAGTGATTGTCACGTCGATGTCAAATGGGTGGTAGATTTATTAGAGATTAGACCAAATGACCATTTGCCTAATTAAATTGTCATTACACCAAATGATAAGTAGGCGAAGTGATTATTAGACCATGTTAATAGTAGACGGATTAGGTGTGGATCATTTGGCAAAAGTCGAGTTGGATAGTAGACGAACTGGTTGTAGACCAATCGTAAATTCACCTATACATTTTAAATACACATCATTACATGGGGAAATCGATATTTCTGTCAGTGGAACATATCAAGAACCATCATATCAAAATGTGTTTCTTACTGTATATTCCGTCATAGGAGTTGCCAGTGCAACTGTGTTTGTTGCCGTGGCAGCACGATACGGTGACAGTGACGTCATTCATGTTCAAACAAATGAACGCAGAGTTCTTGATGCTTATGTCCGAGTAGCCGAGAATGGACAAAACTTCACCAGAATTGATTTTGATCAAGCTTCTCGATGGTCCTATTCAGGTATCAGAAATTACAAATATTATGTATCTATATCGCTCTTGTTAACATAACACGCCTATCAACTAAACTCGTTTATATACGTCATGCGATTAGAATTGTATTTATTATATTATTAGTCCCCGAAGTTGTTACCTCTTCTCCCTATCGACAAGATGTTAGAACGCACTTCATTATTTGCAATTGGTGCGCGACCAGGAAACCTAGTTCAACAAGTGAAAGATTTAAAATTCTCGAGAAACATAGTATTGAGGAATTTCGCACCGCTGGAAATTATGATGTAGTTTCGATGCTAGAAACTCCAAGCTAAAGGATCACTGTTTTTGCCATATTTTCAAAATTTTAATAACAAACTTTTTATGTTAACAATAAGTGAGTCAGTATCATAAGTAGTTGGGTTCTTACATTTGTTTTGCTTCTCTTTGCCTTCCTAGGAGTTTCGGTAACTGGTCGCAACATTACCTCAGATGGAATAATTGTAGCTTTCGACGGAGGCGTCGGGCTGAATCTAAAAGCATCAGAGGGAGCCATGAGCATTCTCCTTGTAGCTCCAGACTCCTTCCGAGGTCAGACGCAAGGCCTGATGGGAACGTGGAATGGTAATGCCAGCGACGATTTCCTTACTCCTCAGGGATCTTTACTTTCACCTGATCTGACTACTGAGGAGTTGCATGACCAATTCGGATTACTATGTAAGATCACACGTTTTCTGCGTCAAATAATTCTTATTGCACTGTATATTGATATTGTTTAATTATAATCATATTTCATTCATTTAATTTCGAAGTGTTATTGACACTATTTATCTTTCACCTAAACAATATTTGACTCTCTTGGTGTGTTTAGCGGGGACATCAGAAAGTCATTCGTCCATAGTCGTCATTGCCTTTACTTTAATGTTCCCGTTTAATTAAACAGAAAGCATGCAAATGTGAGGGTATTCAAAACACAGATGAGTTCTGGTCATGTGATTACATTTTGAAGGATTCAATTGGAAGTTAATTGGAAAAGTTGATTATGAAGTACAAGTATTAACGTTCATTATACGAAGAATAGATGTCTGCACTGTTGGTCACTCTCTTTTGCATCGATACAGGGGAAATCGATGCACCAGAGTCGTTGTTCTATTACGAACTGGGCAAGGACCACGAATCTCATACCGACCGCACTTTCACTCCTGTCTTTGAGCCTGTCGACAACCCTTCTGTCAACCAAAGCCTAGTGGAAGAGGTCTGCGGTGGGAACCCCTTCTGTATCTTCGACTACCAGACAACGGAGTCACAGAGTTTTGCCCAGAATTCCGTGAAATCACTCGTTCAGTATCAGCAGGCGGTCGACAGTAGAGCATCGTTCGGTAATTTGTTAAATGTCATACTGGTTGCTCCCATTCTATAACGCCAATCATGTTCATCAATGCATACAATATCAACAAAACACGTTAGAGCCTCTAGCACAGACGCAACTCCATGACGCAAGGTAATGACAACCTAGCGCAAGAATGCGTCTCTGTTATGCCGCGCGATGCGCATGAGGCGTTATGTCGATTTCGTGTTTTTTTTCTTCCTGCGCTAAGTCTTTGGAAGTAAACAGGCATTCCCCAGTAATTAAAGGCAGAGTTAGAACTATTCATTTCATTTCGGATTTACTTTGATTATGATTTCACTTTCACATGACATTGCACGGACTGCGCCGATCACAGACGCTTTCTTCCGTCAGCAAACTAACATCTCGTATGCAGTGGGCTTCAAATATATATCGCCATTCAAAACACACTCGCCCGGCAAACCACTTGATACGGGTTTGATTTCTAATGAGCAACTCGCCTTATCTGTATAGTTCTGTATAGTTCGCTGTTTCCTATGTCATAAATAATTCTGTTTGAAGAAATATTTTGGTGCGCAGAAATAATGCAACGTATCGCTGGCTGCACACAAAGCGTTAGTTTTCTTGTGTCAGTTATGGATACATGCACAGGAAAGACCTAGACGCGGTCCCTTTGCGCATACGCATCGCATTTGCCCATGGTTTGACTCAGCTTTGGTAGAGCCCTAGGTTTTATTTAAATGTTGTTTATTTTGTACCTTTATTTCCTTTGTTAATATTTCGTTATAATCATCATATATTTAGTGAGCTGCCAAACTCTCTCCGCCCCTGCAAATGGAAGTGCTATCGTGACGACCTACATGGCAGGGGGCGTGGCAAGATTCGTGTGCGATGCCGGCTTCGACATTAGTCACGTGGTCAACTTAACCTGCCACTCAGATGGGACCTGGAGTGATGGAGATATCCCGACATGCATCGCTGAGGCATCCGGACAGACAATGACCATGACGTCGTTTGAGACCTCTACGCAGTTGACTACAAACAGAGAGAAGGACCCTACAACAGGCACGCCACTTGGGCCAGGTAAGAATTTAGTCAGGTCGATGTCAAAAGGGACATAACCATCATGTTTTAGATGTTAGATTTTAGGTATTCGATTCGGGTTTCTTGATGAAATATTTGTTTTTTCTAATCCCTTTTTTAAGACGAAATACCTTGAACTCTGTCATAAGCTTTATTTTTAAAAATAAAATACAAATATCCGTACTTCTTAAGTTCTTCCTGCTTACTCGCACTTAGTCTATCCATGTATAAAAGTGTTAAGTCAAGAATTAAATAAATCATTTCCTCTTTCCCTACAGTTATTTCGACGCCCGCGGTCATCGGAATATCTGTGGGATCGGTAATTCTGATCGTTGTGCTCGTGCTTATCGTCAGTCTGATCTGCGGACCAAAGAAACGTCCACCGTCAAGCGGGTATGTTACATTATCTCGTTGGCATCAAATACACATAAAAAAGCACGGCCACCATGATAGCAAAGACCTTCTCGCAAATCAACTGAAGACAATTTTTATACTCTATATTGTACATCCAATAAAAACCATATTGGGATTAAGTTGATATTATCTGAAGTTGATTTTCTTTACACAAGTCCTTGCCATATTGTTCGTGTTATAGATATGGGTTTTCACATGTAACTCATTTCTTGTATAGGGTTTCGCTAGGGTGCTCCGATATTAGCCTCGGCGACAATTGCTCCTGATTTCATTTCCTTAAAAGTATGGGGTAGAGATAATGATTGCAATAGGATTGCGTTAAGTTTAGGTATTTTGCTGGGTTCAGTGTTGAGGCTAGACAATCGTAGGGAATTACCACACATGATACAAATGGTCAATCGGAAGAAGTGTCGTATAACTGTGACGAACTTTACCCAACCTCATCACATAAGTATTTCCATTGTCCCATGTGTTCGTATTTTTCATCATCATTATAATGATTATTTTCTTCTTCCCCTCCAAACTTCTTATCGCTCTTTTTTTAAAATTTGTTTTATTTGTTTCTCGTATTAGGAAGATTAACCCTTCAAGAAACCAGGCTGAAGATCATGACAATCCTACTTACGTCCAGTGAGTCCTATAAAACATATACCGTTAGATGTGTAATTGTCACGCAGTTACATTGTGAATGAAACTGTTTGGGAAGCGATTTGGTACTTGCTTGGTTGGTCCTCCAAAATACTAATCACAAAGGTTTATTAATAATGATGTTTATTTTATCACGAAACCTATGGTAAATGATGATGAAAATGATAATAAAATTGATAATTATATTAATAATAATAATAATAATGTTACCGATAAAAACAATAATATTGGTAATGATAATAATAATACAAATAAAGTTATTATAATAATGATGTAAACAATTATACTTATAAAGATGGATACTTATAACAATAGTTTCAACAGTAATATAAAAAATATAATCATAAATGAGAGATCCAGGCCCAGATACCAGAAAAGTGGTGATGGGCAGGAAAGAGAGTCAAATTAATATTATTGTTGATGGCATTTTTCTTTTTCTTTCTTTCCCTCTTTCTCTGTAGTGCTGAAGCTTGGCAGTAAACTTCAATGCAACGAGTGGTTCGACGCACGAGGACAAAGCTACTGTTTTGTAATCTCTGCAAATGCATACGCGGATAATCTTATTGACACTTTTTGTAGGTTGTTTATCTTTTGATTATTTGGAGAAAACAAATCTCAGAAAATGTTTCGTCACTATTACTCAGACAAAAACAGTTTTGATAACGAGTATCTTCACTTTACTATCAAACGCAATATGTATAGCTCCGTTTTTTTTAAATTAACAATTGAAATCAATTTCAACTGTCAAGAGCAAAAGATGGCGCAGTGTTTTTCAATATATCCCAAGTGATAACCATTATCCATTACCATTATACATGTCATACTTTATAATTATGTTGTGTTCTTAAGAAAAAATGTGGTTGTTGTAGGCTAGTTTCTTACTATGACTCTCAATAAACTACTCTTAGAGGCAGTGGGTCCGATTACCACTGAAACTGTTATATTCTGGTTTTATCTCGCGCTGCTTAAATGCAGCCTATTGAGATTAGTTTCCTCTCTCATTTCAGTTTTTTACCAAGAGGTGGCGCTGCACCTCTTACAGTGCTTCCAATTGACTCAGATTACTTTATGAAATATTTAACTAATCATTTTGCATTGAAGATATGTTTATTCTGTAAACAATTTTCCTTTTTTAAGTGTTGTATCCGAAAATATTAATATGAAGTTTTACCGTCACCTTTTGCTTTTTTCTATATTGACATTTTTTTCTCCTCCCAAATTGTAAAATTGTATCACAATAGGTGTACTTGATTTGATATGTACTATATTTTCGTTTATTGATGATATTAAAACAAAATTTGTTGGTTTCAGTTTGTATAAACTAAGACTATTGAATTGCACACAAAAGAAAAGAATTGTAGTTTTAAGAAATAAATTCAGTGAATACCAAAATCTACTGTTTCTGGTCCTTTATTATTGTCTCATACTGTCCAATTTTTTTCTTCATCTCCTTCACGGATGATATTCATATCTTACGTCATCTCGATCCGATTGTATACTCTCTTTTGTTTTCTTCCTACATTAATTTTCTGTCCATCGTCGCATTTTGTACTTTAATTATTCCAATGAAAATAACAATGGATGGAATGCGCTGCATTTGAAGGAAAAGTCAAAGAAACAAACGAGACCTTAATTCGCGCACTAGGGTTTACACCTGATTTATCACAAAAAGGAATCCATCAAATTTTAGATAATTGCATATTTCGCAAATCAAACTATCATAAAATCAGTTCGTACCACTTTTTACATCCAATTTCGATGACATCTGCTCTCAAAATAATGTATTTCGTGACCCTTATCGATAAGTTCATATTTTTTTTTTGGAACGAACGCTAAAGACTGCAACCTTTGTTGAGTTTTGTTTTTTTGTTGTTCATAATTCACATCTCTGCGTAATTACTCTTTCCTTTAAAGGAATTGTGTTTTCGAAATCTTCGCGATTTTGTGAAATAGCAAACTAAGGTCACATGCGAACTCTGGTCACGCCACCATACGGAGTATGAACTAAATATATTATAAACGAGGTAGTTTTTGTAAAAATTATTATTAAGAGCTGTACATTTTGTAATTATTGTTGTTGATATTATTAAACTACCACAACTACTAATGTTATTATTAATATCATCATAACTATTGTTATTGGTATTATTATAAGTTGTAGCATTTCTATGATCTTGTTACAACTTATGATCATTATAATTGTTTTCTTCATCATCGTAATTATTACTATATTTTATGAATATCATCATCGACATCACTATAAAACTTATAATTAAATCTGTTCACAAGTTACCATTTAAATATTACAAACGACAAAAATTATATCAATTATAGGCCAACCATATCTTATTTGCCGTTTTGAAGCTAGCGGCAGAGGTGCTCGTTGAGACGCCTAAATCAAAGGCAGGTAAACCCCGATCAACGTGGTGGTTTCTATCGGTTTTTTAAGAAGAAGGTCAACTCTCCCGTTTCTTAGACCATGATCCCTGACAATCAACACAGCCATAGCGACCACAATGGAAATGATCTCGAAATACTATCTTAAGCAAAATCTTATTTATTATTTCCTTTCAGACATAAAGCACCACCAATATGGAATATTTTGCCAAAAAACATAACATCTATAATGAATTACAATGGGTTTAAAAGAAGAGCTAAGCAGCGTCTAATCACATGTGATTTTGAGTAGAATATGTTTCCACTTTTTATAAATATGTGTATGTGTGTATTCGTAGGGCTTATACGGTTTTTTGTTTGTTTCTGTAACACCAGTTTTTCTCTGGGGCAAAATAAGTTGTAATTTCTAATCTTTATCATGTTCCTCACATCTTTAAACATTATTTTGGGGGACACAAAGTAATTTATTTGGGTTTCTATAACTTCCCCTTTTCCATTATCATTTAATATTTTAATGTACTAATGCAAGAGGTCATATTCTATTGTTTCATATCGCTTAACCACAACCACCCTCCTAGCCTGTGGATCTGCACAAGGCATCGCCTAACCAACCTACCTTCTTTAAAGTGGAAGAACTTGACAACCGAGCTGACTAGAGGATGACTGCCAGGAAGACGGTCTCGAAAACCGGCGTAACGATTTAGTTTTCAGGGGCGTGTGGATAAAGACCCGACCTGGTTACGTTTCATGTTTACAACAAATGATCTGCAGGAGCGTGGG
>BEXV01001532.1:0-11415 GCA_003118195.1 Hemicentrotus pulcherrimus
CTTTTGCAGAATGATAAGCCAAATTCCATAACAATGTAATAGTGATGACGAAATAACGAGAAGGTTTTAAAATGAATTGTTTACAGAGTATCCTAAACGAAATACGAAAAAACACTACTAAATGAAAACGAGAAATTAAGGAGAAATGATAAGATATCAGATGAATATATATAGCCTACCATAGAGAAGGCGGAATAAAGGCCAGTGAGAGAGGAGGAGTTAAGAAAGCAGACCGAGAGGCAAAGAGGGGTGAGATTTAAAATAATGAGATAGATAGATAGATCGATAGATAGATAGGCGAAACAAATGAAAGGTTAAAAGAGAGAAAATAGTAATATACTTCCTGTTTATGTTCTAATTAGAGAAAACAACTATGGCAGAAATATGCAAAGACATAAAAACAATACCGTCCTGTCGGTCTCTGAAGTGAATAAAACAATGGCAAAAAGTGATGAGGGGAGAAACGAAAAAGGCTGAATGTTAAAGAATTTTTGAAACAAAGATAAACGTCTGTGTTTAATGTACATACATTGTACACATGCATAATCAACGTGGTCCATGGCGCCTTATAGGGGGTCACGTGATTGATACGTATGTCCACGATGGTGGCGCCATCACCTCTACGGTGGTGGTATTACCGTTTCTATTATTTCCTACTACGTTAATACTAATAGTAGTTGATACCAACAAAACAAAAGAAAAATCATAAATGGTCATAATTGAAGAAATATAATTTGTTGATGCATGAAACGAATAGAATTGACATACATAATATATTGCACGTAATCGCCCATCTGACTGTTTGATCAAATTCCCGTCGTCACCTACAAAAAATCTAATTAATTTACGTTATTGTTATTATATTTAGAAGATATTTAAAACTTGATAATGGAGCCAGCTTTCGATAAGACTTTTAGTTTCTACTGCTTCATCCGCTCTAAATTCCATTTCATTCATATTACATAGATTTATTTACTTGTGTTTAGTACATGTATTTGTACTTGAACATTTATGCTTTTTTATGAGTGTGAAAAAAACTGGGAAAATATAGAAATATAAACAATTTCGCCCGGTCAAAACTATGTAAACTAAGGAGTAAATAAGTGTACAACTCTTTGATATATAATCGACATAATATTGATATTGTTGCTCTCGCTGCGAAAAGAAATTGAATTTCCCCGCCTAATGGTATATTTATGATAATAATGTAAAAGGGAATTTGAATGAAAACCCGAGTGTTTCGTCAAATATAATTGTATTTCGACTAAATGTTAAGATTATAAGGCTTCATGACGTCCGGACATAATATTTTACATGGGAAATGTCATAATTTCATAAATTGATTTGTTATTGTTTGTAATTGTTACATATTTCCTTTCACAACATTTTAAATCTTAACGTATATCATTTATTTTTCATTTTAGATATTCATGTATAGCTTTTTAAAAATAAATTTTCATCTTAGATATTCATGTATAAGCTTTTTTTTTTGTAATTTCATGCATAACTTTCTTATATTTTAGTTTTTCTTGTTATTTTTGTTGGGCGTTCCATTAACAGCAGAAAGTAGTGTGAAAACTATCTGAATACAAAATACCATTGACGAACAATAACAATAACAAATTTAATTTTTCTTTCTTCCATAAATCTTGGAATAAAACCATTTGCAAATTGTAGAAGTATTGTTTTGTTTTCTATCATGACCAATCATACCACCTTAACCCTTGATCTAGATTCCGGAGTAAAATATTCGGAAGTATAAATATTCATGATAATACCTATGACCTTCTTAAAAGTATTCATTGAAACTATGGAACGCGAAGAATGGAAGAGAAATCGATTTACTCCCTACGGTAGCATAGCATACTGCTTGATAATACTTAGCTGTCGTGTGACATGATATTCCTTTCATTCGGGTCACTTTCTCTTTTCACCTTGTTTTCTTGTGAGGTGGTAAGACATATGTAAAGCTACACAAAACATATGACATAGGCTACCATTTTATCGATCTCTGACGTGTATGAAGATAGACTGCAGTCCATTGGTTGTTGTTACCTTGGCCCATATTTCGATAAACCCTTAGCGGAGTAAAAAAAAAATATCTTTTTATCAAAATCAACGGTGCAAGAATAAAGAACTTACCTTCACGGAGAAGGAAAACAATAATTAAAAGAATGAGGGGATATAGGCATGCAAGAAGAGAAAAATGGTTTGAAGAAAGAGGGAGAGGGAGAGAGAGAGACAGATATACATATAGACAGAGAGAAGCAATTCGAGATGGAGGAAATAAAGGATCAGATCGATTCTATAGAAAGAACTATAATTCGTAGAAGAGAAGTGTGGATGCGGAAAGGAACCCACAAAGGATTTGTTTCTGAATGTTATGGTTTTGCTCCGGAAACTTGCTTGGGAGGAAAATGGAACGAGTAGGGCAAACTTCAATGATGCATTACGGAGACAAGCGAAAAGCGGGAGATCTGCTATAATCAATATTATTCTGATATTTTCCCTCCTTCCTATTAAGAGATTCCTTTCAATCAAAATTTCCTCGCTGTAACAGAATGTTTTCTTTACAAACATATACATATATATCGGCGCTCTTTGGGCATGTAATGCTATTGTCATTTCACTTTGCTATTTAATCCGTATATATTATATAGCACAAGTCATGTTCACAAAGTCAATCAAATCAAACGCCGCAGTTCTTGTCCTTCACTAACATTTTACCATTTTGTATCTCCATTTTGTTTTTAAATCTTGTTTACCATCTAGTTAAAGGGATATGAATTTATTCTCTATCATCGATATGCTGATGATTATTCTCCCTTTATTTGGTCAGTCACACCGGAAAGCCTATAACCATCAAGGTTTCAGTCAGTATAGGATGCATAACTTGATATTAATGAAACCCTCCTCTCTCTTTCCTCCTCTCTCTTTCCTTCTCTCACTGATGATTATTCTCCCTTTCTTTGGTCAGTCACACCGGAAAGCCTATAACCATCAAGGTTTCAGTCAGTATAGGATGCATAACTTGATATTAATGAAACCCTCCTCTCTCTTTCCTCCTCTCTCTTTCCTTCTCTCACTCTCTCTCTCTCCCTCTCTTTCTTTCTCTTTCTTTCTCTCTCTCTCTTCTGCTATCTTTCTCTCTCTCTACTCTCCTCTTTCTCTTTCTAAATACACTTCAAGCACCCTCATTTTCCAAGTAAAATAGGCAACATTCAGCTACATGAATTAAGATACGCACAGCTCTTGATTTCAGTCAATGAAAAGAACTATTTCAAGCTCTGAACTCTTGCACAAATCATATATAAATATTTTTGTAATGACTGAGTGAAAACATTGTAAGGTATAATGTAACTCAATAAAAACAAGCGCATTAGATGCAAATACAAAAACAACATTTAATGGATATCGGCAAATTCTTTTTGTTCACTCACATCACTAATGTCTTGCTCACTGCTCATGCACATCACGCTCTTAAACCAGAATTGACAAACAAATCTGAAAAAGTGCCCCAATAAAATAATGGCACCCCACGAATCATTCAAAATGTTTCCTTGCCACTGACTATAGCAGATCGCCCAACTGTCAAGGCAATCAATAGATATATTTATTTGTGGTTTGCCCCCCCCCCACCCCCCTCGATCTCCCCAACCCCTGAACCGGGATCGACGCTCTTGGGATGAAAATATGAGAAATGAAGACATGTGAAAGGATGATTGACTATTATTGTCAAGAGTATGACAAAATGCGAAAGAAATCAAATACAGTGTAAAGAAAGAAAAAAATAGATATATTTTTTTTGATTAAAGCTACCTCTCAATAATGTCGACGATTCTCAACTCAGTGGCTTGTTAGCTCGTTGGCAGGCTCGGTAGATTCATTTTACGTTGGATTTACGACATCTCAGAGAATTTAACCACAATACCTCTACTCCTACTGCTTCTATTATCAGTCTATATACGCTCTGTCTGTCGGTGGAGCGCATTTCCTCTTTCCTTTCATGTAAATTACAGCGCTATTAGCAACGCCTGATTCAATTTATTTTCATATTTCTCTAAACACTGATTTTATCGCTTCGGTAAGGTTTATAATTGAATGATTATGATGAGAAAGAGTTATTAGTTTTTCGCGATTGAGAATATTTAAAACACCGATAGCTTTTGCAGTTTATCTCAAACAACGGTTCCGATGCAACTTAATATCGACGGCGATACAAAATTGCAAAATCTCCTCAAATCACGCATTTGCTATCTCGTTCCTTTTGGTTTGTTTAATTAAAAAAAAAAACTCATCATTAATCAACACCAATACATCATTGCAGGTCACAGATAAAGCTCAATGATTCATATTCAAATTTAGAAACGATTCGGTAATACTAAATTAAAGAAAACAGTGGTCGAGTGGTTTAAGGCGCTTGACTGGAGATGCGAAGGTCGAGGGTTCGAATCCCGACATGGCACTAATATCCTTTGGCAAGATATTAACCTGCACTTGCTTTTCTCCACCCAGGTGTTAAATGGGTACCTGATAGGATGCGACCGTCATTGTTGGTCAACAGCTTGTGAGCGTCAAGTAACGCCCGGCTGGAATGCTCCCCAGGGAGAGGGAATCGTGCACACAGTGTGTGCGGGCAAGCACTGAATCCGATGACCGGGGTAATAGTATATTATGTAAAGCGCTCAGAGACATTTGTATTAAGCGCTATATAAAAATTAATTATTATTATTATTATTATTATTATTATTAACCAATGCTACATTTGGGTCTACAGGGAATAAAAATAACACATTGATGATTTAAGAAGCAAATTTAATCATGATTACAAAAAAAATATGTATTCACTAGATTATTTACTATTAGGAACCGTCCATTAATGTTACTGGGTATGAAACCCTGACTCATGTACGGGGAAATCAAGATCCGAAAAGGAGACCAAATACTCAAAAAATGTTATCAAGAAGACGTCATCATAAAAAAAGGGGTGGTGGTGTATTACCTTGTTCTTTAAAGCTCGTTAGGCCTGTCTATTTATTAAAACAACTAATGTCTATTTATCAAGACTACCTAACTCCATGCATAACTCCAGATACTGTTAATGAAAATATTGAATGAATGCAAATGTTACAAGCGATCGCAATGGATTCTCCCTCGCAAGTTTCCCTTCAGCGGTAAAGAATGGCCCTACAATCATCGCCAATCACTGCAGATATGACATACATTCTTCCGTTTAAGGTATGATGTAAAGTCAGGAGATACAATGAACAATATATTTCTCGCCATCTGGATTCATTTACCGCTTTACCGCTAAATATAATTGTATAGGCGCTGTTTACACGTGCAACCAGAGAGGCAATCGTTTTTATCTTTATGCCTTATGAACAGTATTGAATTTTCTATTCATGGTGTTATCTCTCGTCAATATTCTTGTTTGGGGAAAACAAACTCGTCACAACATTTGATCTCATAGCGATAATTATAAAGAAAAATGTCACTGAAAGTCACTCTTAAAAAAAAAATCTCTCAAGAATTATTTTCTATTCCTATACGTTTTTAGTGGGTAATGTGTATATAGTTTCTTTTTTGAACATATAAGTTATTTTCTTTCATCACTGTAAGATTAATTAAATGACAAGTGCACCTATTATAAAAGCTAATTACATTTTAGGTTCTTTGTATTTAACCCTGAACCCGACAGTACACCTACTCTAAAAGCTAATTACATTTAGATTCTTTAACTTTAACCCTAAACCACCATAGTCCTAAACCTAACTTAAACCCCAGTCGCAATCTAACCCTAGCTCTACGTCCGACCAGATCAAGAACAAATCAGATGGTACCAGAACAAATGCCAGTTCACCCGGCGCTATATGATAATGGAAACAAAGTTATTACCTAATAAGCGTTCGACTTTAATATGTTTAAACATGTTGATATTATTTGCTACTTTTTTTCCCTTCCAGTTCATCCGCCTGCATTAAAAACCTCTAAAGAGTGGCGTAAATAATCTTGGAGAGATTGAAAAGCGCCATCTTATACCAAATGAAAACAACTACAGGCTCCATTCAAAATGACTTCGTCGCAAATCGTGCTTTCCTTCCCCTGCTTTTACGCGGGTATCCCGCGATATTTCAAAAGATGATTAAATTCAAATGGACATTGTATCCTTGACTGATGCTTATTATTATCATTGAAAATTGAGATTATCGTGATCATTTTATTGCACGCTTTCATGAGCTGTTTAATATATTACACGGATTATACACAGGCTTCTCATAAAGTACTATTTCATTTGTGACACGCACCTGGACGTTCCTTGAAAAATATCAACCAATAAATGCTGATTTTAACACTTCTATTCGTACGAATAACTCAAACATTATCATCAACTAGTGAAGTCATTTCATTGGGAATATGATCACCAACTTCATAGAGAGCTTGAAAAGTTACATGTAGATAATGAATGAATGATTTGTTTAATCTTCTGTTACTGAATTTCGCAAAAAAAGCAAAATAATAATACTTTATTGGCGCCTTGTGAATCCCATGGGATTGATATAATTATTATTCGCGATATAAATGTAGCCATTATTATTGTTGTTCTTCTTGTACTTTCATCATTGTTACTATTGTTATAATTATTATAATTATCATTGTTTGTGTTATACACCTTCAATTTAGAGTTCAATCATATTTAGATATCTTTCGTTCGGTGATGTTCATGTCCGTGCTCTTTGCGGAATATGATAAAAATGTATATATTGGTTAAAATGTTCTTTTGAAAAAACGGCGTTTAAATCATTTTATAAAGATTATTTGATGTAGATAATACTTGAGAATATTACTGATTTTTGACGCGACATGCATGTATAATTTGTTTATTGATTTGAATTAGCGTTCAGTTCCTTCATGATAAGTGAGTGGCTATCCGAATTTGTTATTTAGTCAAAATTCAAAAGAAAATGAGGAAAAAAATAGTGCGGCATGCCCACAGATATGTGAAAAAAATACTTATGACGGGATCCTAATAGCATGAATATAATTTATAGTGTATGGTATCAAAAAGTTTGATGGAAAGATACAAACAAGGCACAAATTGCATGAGTAAAAGTTGATAACGCATTGAGTCATTTTACCATTAGTCATCATAATATTGATGTCAGTGATCATGACGAGAATGTCAGATAGGATGATGCCATGCAGGAAGGAATGATCGAGATTCATCCCATGGGGTTGTTTGAATATGAAAAAAAAACACACAACAAAGAGTACTAAAGAATTATACAGCATTAATGCAAACGGGGATGGATAGGTTGTTGGGTTTACGAAGGAAAACAATATTCACAATACATCGATAGGAGAACATTTTCTATCATTACAACATGATGCATGATTTGTTATTTTTGTCAAAATGTATCCATGTTTTTTGTAAACTATGTCTGAGCCTTTATTTTACAAATGAGCGAAAAAATATCCACGTTGAACATACATTAGACAAATAATTGCACTGAATTGAAAGGAAACATAAATGTTGTAAATATTACTCAATATAAACCCCTCCTGTCTTGTGCAAACTACTTGCCTAACGTGGTGCGGATTGACTTTAAATATTAAAAAGTTCATAAAGCTGTTTTAAACCGGAATTTGAGAGAGCGGAGAAATGGAGAGAGATAGAAAAAAAGAGTGAGAGAGAGAGAGAGAGTAGAGAGTAATAGAAAGTGAGATGGATAGAGAGAGAGANAGAGGAAGGGGGGTGGGAGCTAGAAGCTGAGGTGTGAAGTAGAAAAAAAGCGGGGTGGTCGCATCATTTTTTATTTACATTTTATTCTGTCCAGGATACGGGCAATATCCACCATTAGCTCATTAAAAACTTTCTTTTCATCTGGTTAATGTGACTTTTGACGAGAAGTAACTATATTCCAGTCACATACCACCAAACCTTGCCCAGCCCATCGGCTTTTTACCGATCTATAAAATAGTAACTTTATCGCTTCTTGAGGACAGAGGACACTTTTTATCTTCCTCATCACCAGCGTTCTACCACCTAGAGTATGACATCCCACACCCCTCCTTCTTCTCCTCCTCTTGTATTTATCATTCTATATGTACGATTGAAATGTAATTCCTCCCGCTGTTTGGCTGAATCGATTCTAAGGCAGCATTTTCGGCTCCTCAACAAGTCAAACAATAATGATGGATAGTGATTCAAAATATCTGCCCACAGCCCAAAAGTAGTTTCCGGATTGAGGCCGAGCAGCATCGATTTATACATTCGCCTCTCTTTAGCTTTTCGGCTTTGTCGGTTAATATCTTTTTTCCTCCTCGGTTTTTTCTTTCTTTATTCGATACATGGCAAACAGCATCAAAAGTACTTTTCATCTGTTTTTTTTTCGTCCTCTGATTTTGTTTCGAGAGCACTTAACATGCTTACCGAAGGCTGGATAATGTATATTGATTACAACAAGAAAAGAATGGTTCTATGTGTTGAAAATGTTAACTTTTGGAGGCCAAGGAGGTATGAACAAGATTACTTTAATACATTTGTTCATGACACATCCTGAAGACAGTACATGCAAGTCTGAATACAGGAAATTTGGATAGCTTAAAAAAACACTTTTTAAATAGGATTTGATATAGTTCCCATAAATGTTTTGCTTTATGTTTAAATTTATTGCTTAAAATCTATTTTATATCTTTGAGAAATGTTAGATAATAATGTTAAGATGGAATCAAAGTTCTTGTAAGCTGCATGTGTTCAATCTATCACGAAAAAGGATATAGCATGCCTTGACTATAAGGTTCAAGTACTTTTCCTAAAATCCAGACCCAAAACAAGAAATATACACAATCAATTAACCCTTAAAATATCGCTAGTCTCATATGTCTGCATCTGAAAGGCTCCTTACACGAGTCATGGTGGATGGCCCGGGGTTCTATCGGGTTGGAGGACGCGGTCTAGCTCGGTAAACACAACTGAGCAAGATGGAGTCAACATCATGAATGAACAACGAGTGAGCATCCCTAGTTCCTCCTTCTTTTTTCTTGAGACGACGAAAGTGATACGCGGTTTGCTTTTGGCTCGAAACAATTAGATCTCTATTTGCCGAACGATTAGACTCTTCAGATCTCGGCTGGGCGAGGCGAAGGCACGGATTTGTCACAAAATGCCGTTGAAAATCGATTTGTTCTCCCGTCATCCCCGGCAAGTTGGCGGGGCGCGGCCCGCTCGCCAGGCCATGAAAGAACGCGAAATGAACTTCCTGATAAAGTGTGCGTGGCCTCTTTTTACTTTTGTGTGCATTTCTTCTTTCTTGTCTTCGCTTTGACGATAGCATACGTTCCTTTGCATGCTCTATTGATAATGATATCAAACGCTAACTTCCTTGACAAACATTCAATTATTAGGAAAAGATACCAAGGGAATTTAGGTCAATGTGTCGACACTGCGCAACTTAGAGCCTCGCTCTTATTGGAATATGAGAAAACGAGGAGGAAAAAAACCAGATAAAGTACCAATAAATGTCATATAGGCGATAAGTACGTCGAAAGTCGGCACAAAACTAAAATAATGGATCCTCGAAAAACAGTTTCAATAGATCATTGAATTATGCTTGATTGACTTTTTATAATCCAGTCGCTTAATAATTCTAAAAGGATGCGAATAAGAATCAAGAGTTGGACAAAGCTCTCGATTTGTGAAAACATGTAGATGATGTAGAAGAAATGATGACAATGGTGATGATGTTGGAGTAGGAGATGATGAAGTTTTTCGGGAACAAATCAATTAAGATTGAATTTCCTTGTTGACTCGATAGGATCGCGCACGTCTTTATTTGTTCCCGTCGCATTTACGGCAGGAAATTTGAATTAAATGGCGACGAGATGAAGATGGAAAAGGCGTGCGCAATGAGAAGATCGCTACATCATCCAGGTTATTAAAAGAGAGTGGAGGAGTTACTTTTTTCCTTCACTCTGGGTGCGGTCGAATCCCCCAAGTATATTCATGCTAATCTTATGAAGGATTGATGGAAACATGTTCGAGTGTTTTGCCGTTGAAAGAAAGAACTTAATCCATAGATGTTTAGGGGGAAAACACCTTTGAACGAAATGATAAGAGTACATCAAAACGGGGACTTAAGATTGTTAAATCGGCTTCACTCATGAAACTTACAGCTTAAATGATAATTGATAATGTCTTTTCAACCTTCAATACAAAGATGCCCTCATTGTTGGGCAAACCGAAATTATATGCCAAACTTACATGACGAAGTAATGTTTTGCAAAATTTAAGATGAAGGATGGTCAATCTTAAGCGAAATATTATACAAAGTTGGGCTTAAACTGCCCAAAGTTAGAAAGATACATTACTGCCCGATTCAATATGGAGAGCTTCACCCGACATAAGTCTAGAGTGTCTAGGGTTCAAAGTTCATCAGTGACTTGATGGATTATCATTTTATTGATTTAGTTTGGCGGGAAAGTGAAAAAAAAAAACTACTTGAATGCTTAAAAGTGGCGACATAACTGCTTAGACACAGCTAATCGAATCATCGTTTGTCTGTTGATCTGATGAAACGAAAGCGGCGTCGATTTGTTATCATCGGCAGCCTAAAGTCATCGCTCAAGAACAAGATGATAAGGCGGTCAATATTGGCTGATTCCATGAAGGGAAGGTTCTCATCTTCCGTCATTTACTTGCGGTTGTTAAGATTAAATGACGAGAGAAAGGAAAATGCAAACTGAAGTGGAAAAGGGTCTAACATTCAATGAAGCACGCTTTTCACAGTTTTAGCTGATAATTACATCATTCTTAAAAGCATTGTTTAACAGTTTTTCCAGTTTTACAAATCTGAGATGCCTTGCCCTACGTGTTATTGAAGCCCTAAAAAAATTGTGCTTCAAAATGATCATGAAGTGCTTCAAAAAAACTTAAAAATCTTTGAGTGGCCGGTTTTTACCATACTAATTTCCCCTAATAGACTGTAGTGTTATAAAAAAAAAGTTGGGAACACGGTTTTAGAAATATCTAATTCCAATCATAAATATCTTGATAATCAAACAGGCGATCGGCTTGTACAAGTCATGTGATTCCTGACTGGCCTAAAGGTTTATAATTATGATTGCAGCATGAGCTAAATCCAGGATTTGTTTTAGAATCTAAGGCCAAGATACACCATCTCTTTAATGAGAGAGCTGTTTTAAAGGTTTTATTCAAGTAGTGATAATTGTGCAAATGCAATGATCTTTTTTAAATACCCGTATGGTATTAAAACTGATAATTTCCAATTCATTTGATGTAGTATTTTATTACAAAGTGACTTTTCTTTCGTGCGCTGATGTTGTTACATTACTTGAGTAGGCATCTGAGCGAAGCCGACAAAGGTGATGTTTCCACATTAATTGACTTTAAAG
>BEXV01001532.1:14442-30726 GCA_003118195.1 Hemicentrotus pulcherrimus
GCAGCATAATTACCCTGGCTTTAGCAGTGCAGCTGTTACGCGCGCTGCGTTTCAAGGAATAAATTCCTACCAGGTACCCATTTACTTCACCTGGGTGGAGTGTGGCAAAATGTAGATCAATGTCTTGCAAAAGGACATTAGTGCAGCGGCGGGACTCGAACCGCAGACCTTGTGATACTCAAATAGCTCAATTTCTCTTCTTATGCTTGTAGTATTTTAGAAACTAACTTATTCAAATAGCTCAATACGCAAGTGTCAAATATCATTATTAGACCACATCATAATTATCGCCAAGGAAATGTAAGACTTTCAGGAAAATGGTCATCTTATACGTTCCTTATATTGTCAAATTGAAATATAGCCCGCATTACACGGTTCTTAATGTATCTGTAGAAGTGACTTTTATCAAAGCTTTTCCCTTATCGTGAGGGGGTACCTGGATTTTCATTAAATGGAATTACTGAATGACTTTTATTATGATGGGGAAATGAGGATAATGTCGGATATCAATGTTCAGGGGCGTCTCTCCCCGCGGGCTACAATGAATTTGCACCCGTCTCTCTTCCGCCCAAACATATTTACATAATGTACAAGCGAGGAAAGAAGAAAAAGCACTTTCATTGTAGTCAAGTTGTTGGCTTCGTCATCATAATATACATGATAAGACACAAACATTTGACTGTTAAAATTCATCTTGCATTAAGTTTTTGCGAGCGAGCAAAAAACAACACTTTTTTGAATACCAAAAGTGTTGTAGCATTGTGAAAACACACTAGCAATCAAAAATAGTATATTCAGGCAAATTGTTGCATGATTATGATGAAACTTAGGCACCTGGTTTAGCTGGCTATTTAAATATCATATTCGGGCATCTCGCTTCCAGAATATAAGGCGACGATTGCCCGAATTTTGGAAAAGAAGGGGAGCCCCAGCCCCACCCCATCCTTATGACTGCAATATAGGGGTAGAGCTGGCGATTTAGAGCATAGTTTTATATTCTTCCTTCAATATTGAGAAAGATTAACGGACTCTGTGCAGGAATATGTAGTACAATAATTTAGCAAGGTAACCGAAAGTATATGGGTTTATCTCAAATGCCATTTCAGTATATTAAGGCGCATAATTTAACAAGAGGTTGGTCAAAATTATATATTACTGAGCAAAGCAATTGCAAAATTGTTTAACTGCTTTACAAAAATTATATCCTATATTGGGGCGCGAAATTGAAACAAGGACATGCAAGACAGTAAGCGAGGCTATCGAGCTTTACAGCATTTCAAAAGTCTTCAACCCTTAAAAATTAAAATATGCCTTTATTGCGATTTACCCTAGGTTTATATTTGGGCTACATAATTCTTAATGATCATCATTTTCTTCATTTTCTCTCTCTCTTTTGCATTGTTTTTTCCAATTGCAAGTGCCGCCTGGGGCGCGTGCCTCCTGTCCCCTAAGTACGCCCTGCCTATATTCTTGAGCTTTTAAGAACAAGTTAAAACAAATTTGTCTCTACAAATTACAAATACTTATTTCTTTACTAATTTAGCTTCTACATTTGTCGATTCCTATCCAATTTTGTTATTCCTAGAAATGTGCCAAATATTGCTTTTGATATTTTAAAAAAGGTTGAAAATATTTGGAATGCTAAATCGAAGCAACTGGTTTTCAAGTGGGATTTTGTTCAGGTATTTACGATTTCATGCAAATTTCAACATGTTTTCTATTCCACCCCTTTTCTTATTAGGGAATAAGATGGTCGTTTCCGTCCTTTGGATCCGATTTCGATATGATATTTGCTGGAAAGATACAGTAGATAAGTTGCGAGATACAATAACTACATCTAGTCACATGAGGGGTATAGTTCACATCTTGATATTGTCAATAAAACGTTCGTTATTCAGGTAAGTCATCAAATTGCGCTTGGAAAGACTCAAATATTGTTATGGTCAAAGATATGATTGATGTCTTTTAATAATTTATGTTAGATTCATATCGATGGCGGCTCCCAAGGAAACCAAGGAATTATAAGCTCCCTTTTATAAAAAAAAATAAAAGGTTGCTCCTAACCATATGCCTTGCTAAGCGAGTGAAGGGAGTCTGACAAGGCTGTTGAAAATCATCTTGCAAGGAAAGGGCGAAATCTACCCTATCCCCTTTTCTGACAATCCTCTATCAGCCCTGTTATAATTTCCCCTTAAAACACGAAGCATCAAATTGAGCGAGATGGCTCAATGAAGCCCCTTATGAAGACGCTTACCATCGACTCCCCGGACCACGAGGGGTTGACCCTGCCATACTTCCGCCGAGTTTGCGGCAGTCGAGTCTGTAAATGCTAGTACGCGACTGCCGCGGACTTTGTCTCTTTTTCTGATCAGCACTTTATAGTCATTGTCTCTAGACGAGAATTTTCTGCGAACTATGTAATAGCTGAAGAATAACCACCGTACTCATCCGATAAGAATGAATTATTATTAGTTAATTGTCCTGAATATCGAATCGATTTGATTTGCCCAGCCCAACAACCCATGTGAGGTAAATGGAATGCAGACAAAAATTAATGCTTCCAGCACCTGTCATTGTAGTTTGGCTAAAGCCGGGATAATATTTTGATTATGCTACCCTGGGTAACAAGACGTAGTATTATTACTAATATTATTAATAGTAGAAATAATATTATCATTATTTATTAAAACTTTGTTAATCTGCCTATTTAACAATATAATGATATCAGCACTAATGATCTCTGGTATGTCTACGGTTGTAATTTGTGTCACTGTGTTTCTATACCAAAGCCTATACCATTCTGTACTCATGTTCTATAGTGTGTTGTTTTTATTCTTGAGTTTTTATTTTGTATAAATTGATAGTACATGTATGTTAGTTGATGTTATATTGATGTACATGATCAATAAAATTCTTCAAAGTATATTTTGCATGTTTTTGTTTAAAGCCGGTTTAATATACTTGTATCTTGATTTCAATTCGGAGTGAAACTCAGGTAAGTTTGGAACCTCGTTCTGAATAATGGTTAGTGCTTGAATTTGGATATGTTAATAGGTTAGTTGCAGCAATTTCTCCTCAACATATAAGACGGTTTATGCAAACCATAGAATCGAAAGAGGAAGGGCAACAGTGAGAAGGGGGGGGGGACAGAGTGAGAGAGGAAAAGACCATGGACCTGGGTCCATGAAAAGACACACCAGAGAGTGAGAGGCTAACCGATAAAGACGTGGTCACGAAACTATAGTGTCAAATATCGCCACTGCTGCCGCAGCCCTCCTGGCCTCTTGTCGATGGCCCTCGCTTTTTTGGAGTCCGTAAAAATCTGGCAAGCGAAAAAAACAAAAGCGAGGGCCATCGACAAGAGGCTACCGCCCTCCGCACTCCATACGCCAAAGGTGAAACTGAATGTAGAGTGAATGACTACGAAGCACAGCGCCCTCAGCTTAGATGAATTATTAAAGATTCATCGGTTTGGACGCTGTGGGTTTGGATGGCTAATACCTATTATACCTCACTCTCTCTCCCTTTCTTCCTCTTTTCCTCTCTCTGTCACTCTCTGTCGTTTCTCTCCCTCATCTCTTTCTCTCTCAGTTCTCTCTCTCACAATTCTCTCTATCACCCATTCTCTCCCTTTCTCTTAATCTCTCTCTCTCCCTTTCTCTCTCTCTCTCTCTCTATGTCCCTCTGTCTCTTTCCCTCTGTCTGTCTCTCCCTCATCTCTTTCTCACTCGTTTCTCTTTCTCATCTCTCTACTCCCCTCTCTATCGCTCCCTTTCTTTCTCTCATCTCGCTAACCCCCTGTCTCTCCGTGTCTCTCTCTGTCATGTCTCTCCATCATCTCTCTCTCTCTCCCTCTCTCTATCCCCCTCTCTCTCTCTCCCTCTCTCTATCCCCCTCTCTCTCTCTACCTCTCTCTCTCTCTCTCTCTCTCTCTCACTCTTTACCACTTTCCTTTACATGAATTAAAAAATTACTCGTATAAAATGAAGACCGAAACAATTATACGAAAATTAGAGATCGAGAAGAAAGAGGAATAAAGAGAAATTAAACGCATTTACTAAAAAAAAATCTTTAAAAAAAGATACAATGACACACAAGAATTTGAATAACAAAAAAAATCTTAGTTTAAATTAAAGGTGCATGGCCACATTTTCTCCAAAGTTTTCATGATTATATGAATGCTTATATAATAACTTGTAAATATACACTCCGACGATATTTCAGAAATATAAGGTTAGTGCAGCGCAAAGAGGCAGAGTCATGCAATGGTGCAATGATTACTTGATCGGACATTTTTAAGCCATTATTTTCGATTTGTTTTTCTTCTGATGATGATAAATGCATTTTTTTTTGGTGGTTATTCAATATGAAGATTTGTGTAGACTACTTTGACAATAACTTTAAGGGTATCCCCAACTACCTTTGAAATAAGTTAATGTGTATGAAAGCAGAAACATACGATAAATTCATTACATCGTTCTTTTTCTCATAATATACCCAAGGTGATTTGCAATGCAGAGTCCATGTACTGTTTCTAAATAGTTGATAATCTACATGAACTACATGGATAGGTTTTGCATTGCAGAAGGAAATATATAATTAATGATTGTCGTTATTATACCGATTCTGTTTCAGAAAACAAACATAGTAATCAAAGTATATTATGATGAAACTGACATTACTAAAGAACGAAAGATAAATCTGATTAGATCAGAGTGAACAATTATTATCTATACATTACACGTTACCAATCCGTTTTGCCGTTTATCCATTGCAGTGCATGAAAATATGTACAATATCGTAAACAAGTGTTAGTTCTTAAAAGAAATGCTCTGTTAGGAAGTATTTTATGTGTTTTTACCAGGAATATAATATCTGCATCGTGAGTTGTACCCGGCTGGCATTGGAAGAAAAAAAAAACAGTGCACGACATGACCTATAGTCAATAAGGGAAGCTCAAACTAAAGAAAATGATCTAAAAGGGGATTAAAGTCACAGTTTAATGGTTTTTGGATAGAGCATTTTCGTCTCTACTTATTTAAAAAAAAATTGTTTTCTTCTTTGATTCCCGATGCATGTCGCTCTATTGACATAGTGCCAAAGGCACTTAGGTCCACGATAGTCTTCTGGCGCAGACTCCAGTTTTACACTTAAACCAAAGTCCACAATGTCGTGAAGTCCAGTGTAACTATGTAAGTTTCTGTTTCTGGCATTGTCAAAAGAAACGGCTACAGCGAGCCTACAGGTCATGTCATGAAGGCAGAGATATGACAAACTCTTTTCAAAACTCAAAGTAAAGTAGAGTTTTCCAGTTCCATGCGGAAAAACAATTCAGATGGATCTGGAATTAAATCAAAACAAATAGTTACAAATGAGAAAACGAAATTAACGTCACTGAAAGAATAAAGAAAAGTAGTAGGATGTACAAAGACGTTTATAGAAGGAGCTCGCACCTTTGAATGTTTGAAACAGACAGATGGCGCCATACAAGTGCTGTGTTTCATCATCATCAAAATATCACTCATAGGAAACTTCTTTCCTTTCATACAGGGTTTAAAAGTACATGTCTAGTAGTGAGTAGTAGATAAATACAGTGTAGATAGAACTAGAAAGGGTAATTCAAGTATTATCACGTAGCATCCGAAGCAAAGCTTAGACTACATGTACTAACCTTGATCGAATCCTTATCAACTTTCAATTATTTCTTATAGAATGAGAGTTCTCAAAATTGGATTCGATCCAAATTACAAATTTCATATCGTATTTACATAGGCCAGCTATGAAAATAACAAAGCAAACAAATATATAAATTGGTACATAGAACTGTCGAAACACAAACATTACTTTAAATATTAGGCCTAGTGTACGTACTGAAGCAATCTGATTGCTCTCTAGATCATAATCATTAGCTTTATAACTTAATATGTTTGTCCATTGTTTCTGTTTCCACAGCAGAGATTCTTTTCCTTTATTTTTTTTTTTTACAAAATCGTTTTTGTTTGTTCACTATTTTAATCATTTGTAAGGATTGTTTTTTGTTTACAATCGCGTATCAAACACACCAATGTCTTCATCAGTCATGCCCATTTTGGAGTGAGCTTGTTGATCCATCAGCACGCTCTCATTCTCATCTTCGGCAACGTCTTCATTTTGAATGGAGTCGTCATTATGTCTGAGCTCGGGGTTATCGTTGGCTACGAGCTCGAGGTAATCGTTTTCTCCGAGCTTAGTGTTGTCGTTGTCTACGAGCTCGGCGTTTTTAACGAGCTCGGCGTTGTCGTTGTCTATGACCTCGAGGTAATCACTTTCTCTGAGCACGGGGTTGTCGTTGTCTACGATCTCGGGGTTTCTGTTGGCTACGGGCTCGAGGTAATCGTTTTCTCCGAGCTTAGTGTTGTCGTTGTCTACGAGCTCAGCGTTTTTGACGAGCTCGGCGTTGTCGTTGTCTATGACCTCGAGGTAATCACTTTCTCTGAGCACGGGGTTGTCGTTGTCTAAGATCTCGGGGTTTCCGTTGCCTACGGGCTCGAGGTAATTTTTTTCTCCAGGCTCAGTGTTGTCGTTGTCTACGAGCTCGGCGTTGTCGTTGTCGTTGTCTTTGATCTCGCGGTAAACGTGGTCATCGAGATCGTAACTCTCTTTGTTAAAGTGAGCTCTTCCCTGTTCATCAATCGTTACGATTTTGCTCTCTTTCTCGTCATGCATGTCTATGCCTTCACCAAGGGTCAATTTGACATCGTCATAAACATGGATATCGTCATAATCACGGATATCGTCATAAACATGGATATCGTCCTTGTTTTCTTCGGTTGTCATGGATACGGCGACATGGTCTCCCTCCGTAGATGGCTTCTGTTCATCTTGAGAGCTAGAGTCTCCTTTATTACCGGTTCCTGTAGGTACTCCGTTGGGCTCTTTCGTTTCATCGATGTTGGGAAGGACACCGTTGGTTCCACTAGCATCAGACGACGTACCGAACCCGGCAGGGGGATTTTTCGGCGCGAAGATGAACATATTTGGGTCAATATCCGAGATGGAATCTTGCCTGGTATCTGTTTCACTTTTAAGCTGTAAAATAAGTATTGAAGAAAAAAATTTAAAGTACTATATCAATAGGTTATTCTCCTGTATCAGTTTAATTAATATGTTATCATCATATGATCGAAAAGCTGATAATGCAACTTGTCCACAATGATTTATTTAGAAACTATGTTATGTTATGTGATGTGATATGAGTGGTTATTACAGAAATTTTAAAAACAATTATTGGAAAGTGGCCAAGCAGTATGGTAACAACGAGACGTCATTTCTATTCACCTAGTCGACCTAGACCCATCAATGCACTACAGGGTGGAACAGATC
Source organism: Hemicentrotus pulcherrimus (assembly GCA_003118195.1). Lineage (NCBI taxonomy): Eukaryota > Metazoa > Echinodermata > Echinoidea > Camarodonta > Strongylocentrotidae > Hemicentrotus > Hemicentrotus pulcherrimus. The sequence continues at coordinate 21,805 of BEXV01001532.1, forward strand.
TACCTTTCCCCAGTATCATATATGGAAGAAAACGATGGGAATAACCGAAGCAAACAAATCTTGGCAACTTACGTTGGAAGTGGTACTGAGGACCTTACTCGCAGCGGCATACACGTCCGTTTCATCTACCTCTCGTTTCTTCCAACACGGTCTACATTTACAGTTGAGACTAAAGATACAGCACATTATGATGACCAATCCAAACCCAACACCGATACCAGCGATCGCTCCCTTTGATAGCTCTTCCGTTAACACTGTATGATAAAAGCGAAATGACGACTTACAGCATAGATTTAGTGAAAAGATAATAATGATAATTAGGTCTTATTGGCCCAGAGTAGCTACATTAGTATCAAGACTTCTCTTACCGCGGGCAGGGCTATGTTTATTACATAATCATTGCCAGGTATTCATTAACACCTGGCTGGAGAGGGACACAATAATGCGACCCTCATCAAGATACCACAGTGTTCCACGTTGTTGCTCAGTGTATCAAAATAATGGCAGTATTGTTTCTTAACAATTCTAACCATCATTATTAGTGATATTATTTAGAACACAATGTGTAATGATAATGATCTGCTAAATCAGAAATAACATATTAAAAACTCAATATATATAGAGATGCGGCATGCAAGATTTTCCTCGTTCCTTAAAAATTTAGTGCCAAACCTTTTTAACATCTTAATCATCATCGCCTCACAAAGATTTATAGATTTATCATAAGACATGGACATGTTACACGTTCTATTGTGCCCACTTAGGATGGTGATCCAAAATTTGCTCTGGCGATAATAGCCCCGGAATTTATCTCGTCAACGTTATAGGGTTAGGGTTAGGTTACGTGTCGGGTTCAGGGTTAAAGTTAAGAATTGTAAGTGAAGAAAATTCCGTGGAGCAATTTTCGTTACCTTAGCGTGTTTCGTACAATTACTAGGGATTCTTTTTTGAGACGCTTAATCATGTTGTAACACTGCAGAACGTGAAGTCATTCTGAGATCATCTGATGCTGAACATCTCTGAATAACAGGTATACTGCCTGTAAAGACACCAGTACGAGCATTTACATAATTTGCTTCAAAGCCTTACCTTCAGCAGTCGGTATGCAAACAACGGTGGCGTCCACCTCATCACTTGGACAAGCTTGTAGATTGCCGAAGTTAGCTTTCTTGCAGCCAAGAAAAGTATTCTCTCTACCGGTACAATCCAAGTCGATGATGAACACCCTACCAATACCGATCCCGAAGCTACCGCTTGACGCCTCAGCACCGTTAGGATACCCGACTGTTCGACAAACCACGTCAGCTTCTCCTCGGTCCCACCCCGTACCGGCGCACACCCTGCCCCATTCCCCAACACGCATGTTGAAAACCTCTACCCGACCTTCGCTTGGCGTCGAACCACCGACTAACCGCAGATCAGCATCTGAAAAGCACACACAGCAAAAGAATAAAATGTGAACTATTGTCTTCTAAGTTTTAATGTCTTTTGTCACCTAATGTAATATTCTGTCAACATGGTAGATGAAGACAAATACCAGTGATCTGTTGATTAAAAAAAAATCGGCCTATATACTAAAGTAGATGTTTGCCTTCTGTCAATCTTAACCAAAACAACTTTTCCAGTTTCCACAAAAGTAATTAATATTGATGTTTTGCAGAACCAGTCGACATATTTATCTTAATGGGTTTCATTCGGCATCAACTACAACGAAATACAATGTTGATGATATCCATTCAAAAGACTAGCTGTGTGTTGACAACTCTTTGTGATTCATCATCTGAAAATAATAATCAAGGAATGATAGTCCCACACCAATAGATGACCATAATTAAATGGCTGCCTGCATTGAGACGGTTAATGTTTTTGATAATACACGGTTGCAGCGTCTGCTTCCGGCAGCGCCGTGTCTAGGTAATCAAAGCCAGGATGTTCCTCCGATCGACCGAAGAGGGGGATGGGGGGGGGGGGGGGGGGNGGGGGAGCGTACGTATACTCACTGCAGGTGGATACTTTAAATGGGGTGCCCTGTTGGCTACATTATATGCTGGAAACGCCATTGTATGACCTATTATGTGCTCACCTTTGATACTGCATTGTACCCCTGCATCTTGGGTATGGTTGCAGACATCCACCGTAGGTTCCTCCTTAGGACAATCTTGCAGACGTTCATCTTCACCCGTACACATGGTGTTCGTATACAAGATAGGTCCTTCCCCTTCCCCTTCACCATACATCACATCGTACTTGATAGCTGTCCGGTTACCGAGCTCACGACATACCACTGCAGCATCGTTCATGTCCCATGTTTCATTACAGACTGTCCCCCATCGACCATTGACCCTGACCTCTACTCGACCCTCATAGTTACCACTTCCACCGAAGAGACGAATATCAAGCTCTGCAGAATTACCAAAAGTAGAGAAAAATATCAAGATAATAGGTGCAATTTTCTCTCAAAATGATTACGAATATTGAACTAGGAGTAGAAGAAAGCTAGAAGTAGGAGGTAGACGAAAAAAAAAAAGAAAGAGGTGGAAACTGACAAGAAGAAGATGAAGGAGAAGAAGAGGGTGTCTAAATATAGGTGGAATTAGAAGTAGGAGAGAAGATATTAGGAAAGTAGGAGTAGAAGTAGAAGTAGAAGTAGAAGTAAAAGGAGAAGGAGAATGAGAAGAAGTAGTAGAAAGAGAATGAGAATAAGAAGTAGAAGTAGAAGTAGAAGGAGAAGGAGAGAGAAGAAGAAGAAGAAGAAGTAACAGTACACGTATAAGTAGGAGTAGAAGTAGAAGTAAAAGTAGAAATAGTTGTAGAATGAGAATGAGAAGTAGAAGTAGAAGTAGAAGTTGTAGGAGAGGGAGAAGAAGAAGAAGAAGAAGAAGTAGAAGTACATGTAGAAGTAGAAGAAGAAGTTTGAGTAGGAGTTGGATTAGGAGTTGGACTGGAAGTAGAAGTAGAAGTAGAGTAGAGGTAGAAGTAGAAGTAGAAGTAGACGTAGAAGTAGGAGTAGGAGTAGAAGTAGGAGCAGACAGAGAAGGAGAGGTAGAAGTAGGAGTAGAAGTAGAGTAGAAGTAGAAGGAGAAGGAGAAGGGGGAGAAGAAGGAGAAGGAGAAGGAGAAGTAGAAGTAGGAGTAGAAATAGAAGTAGAGTAAAAGTAGACAGGAGACAGGAAAAAGTAAAAAGTAAAAAGTAAAAAGTAAAAAGTAAGAAGTAAAAAGTAGAAGTAGAAGTAGGAGTAGAAGTAGAAGTAGGAGTAGAAGGAAAAGGAGAAGGAGAAGGAGAAATAAAAAAAAGGAAAAAGGAAAAAGGAAAAAGTAGAAGAAGAAGTAGGAATAGGAGTAGAAGTAGAAGCAGAAGAAGAAGTAGAAGTAGAAGTACCAGTAGAAAGAGAATGAGTTTGAAGTAGAAGGAGAAGGAGAAGGAGGAGGAGGAGGAGAAGGAGAAGGAGAGGTAGAAGTAGTAGTAGAAGTAGAGGAGAAGGAGAAGGAGAAGGAGAAGGAGAAGGAGAAAGGAGAAAGGAGAAAGGAGACAGGAGACAGGAAAAAGTAAAAAGTAAAAAGTAAAAAGTAAAAAGTAAGAAGTAAAAAGTAGAAGTAGAAGTAGAAGTAGAAGTAGAAGTAGGAGTAGGTGTAGGAGTAGAAATAGAAGTAGAAGTAGAAGCAGAAGTAGAAGTAGAAGCAGAAGTAGAAGTAAGAGTAGAAGTAGGAGTCTAAGCAGAAGTAGAAGTAAGAGTAGAAGTAGAAGTAGAAGTAGAAGTAGAAGTAGAAGTAGAAGTAGAAGTAGAAGTAGAAGTAGAAGTAGAAGTAGAAACAAAAGTAGAAGGAGAAACAAAAGTAGAAGGAGAAACAAAAGTAGAAGGAGAAGTAGAAGGAGAAGTTGAAGTAGAATGAGAAGGAGCAGTAGAAGTAGAATTAGAAGTAGAAGAAGAATTTATTAGGTACACGGTTTTTGTTTTGTTTTTGTCCCCCCCCCCTCTATTTAGGCTTTTTTTGGTCTTTCTTAATAATGTTTTTAATCACCTTCTCTAACAACAATATAATTTTGTACTATACTTTATTACTGTTTTGGTGGCAGCACCAATAAGGCCTTTGGCTTTCCTAGCTGTGTTCACATTCATATATATATTTGTTGTTGTATTGTATTGTAAATGTCTCTCTTTAACTTGTACGCCATGTTTTGTATTTTATATGTTTTGTTATGATGTTTTTATGATGAATGAAATAAAGTTCAATTCAATTCAATAATAATGATAATAGAATAATATATAGGATTCATAAGGCGCCAAATCTACTTAAAAATCAAATGCCCAGGGCGTACAAGTGCAAAACCTGAAAACACATAAACACACTTGTACACAAAAACAATATAAATCAAAAAGAAGAAAGATCAGATCAACTAAAGCAAAATGGAAAAGATGATTTTTAAGGTTGCTTTTAAAATACTTTACTGTGGGAATATATANTGGAAAAGATGATTTTTAAGGTTGCTTTTAAAATACTTTACTGTGGGAATATATGCTGTGAGAACGTAAATACCTAACATGTGTGAAGTGATATGTGGAAAAGAGCCATGAGCCATTTAACTTTCGTGACTGGCTCCCAGAGGCGAGGTCAACTCGTCGCCAACTCAGAAACGGTGATAAATTGATAGAAACCAGATGCAAAACAGAACGTTACCGAAAAAGTGCCATACCTTACATAATCCGGCTATTAAACACAGAATTGTAATCTCTTAAACATAACTTTTTCTAATGGAAATTGCTTTAAATTGCATTGTTTAAGTTATGTAACCCTTTGTTGTTTTATTCTAAGAAGAGAATTTTGTTCGATATATCTATATTTAAATTATACTCTCCTAAAAACTTTTAATTTGTTTATTTGTTCGTACTTTCCTAAAAACTTTGTGCAATACATTTAACTTATATGTGAATATTGTAAATCGATGATTTACTTCTAATGAACGAACTTATCTTTTATCATTCCAAACTTGAGTTTTTAATTTGAAATATAATCTTTTGCAATGTCTCATCTTGTCTTTAGATATCTACGATGGTTTTAAAATTTAAATAATGTCAAACTATGTTCATTGTAATTAATATGTATATTTTTGGTAATTTTGCATGTTTTTATCTGTGAATTGTATCGCAATTCAGCCTTGTACGGCTGCGAAGATATTTTTTAATAAACCTTGAATTTAATAGAATTGAATTGAATGAGCACAATGAAAAAAAAACAAAAGAAGTTTGAAAACAATATGTTTTTAATGGGTAATCAATGGAGTTCCTTCAGAACCGGTGTGATGTGACAGTGTTTGTTGGATAGGGTAAATAATATACAAGTAGCGGCATTTTTCTATTTTTGTAATTTACAAGCTGATTATGAGACAGGGTGAACAAGAGAGCATTTCCGAAATCAAGGCGAGATGAAATGAATGCATAAATAACTTTCTCTGTTGCACTGCGAGTTAAGTATTTTTGTATAAATCCCCAACTAATATCTGACCGATTTCGAAACATGTTGAATTTGAGCAGACAAAGTCATCATATTTTTGTATCAAAGAACACACTAAGGTTACGACATTCTTGTGACGCATTGATATGTTTAAATGTTTGATTTGTATATTCTATTCGATTTTCGTATGTCTAGTTATCCCTGTTCATGCAGCCTCACTCATTCAATGTAGAGGATGGGAGATTTTTCTCTTTAAATTACAAACAATTCATTCAATTTAATTGATTTACAACCATACATGACAATCGTGCTAAAACTGCACGCATTTGAGTTTACATACCATCGACATACTTCAATATAAACTGTGTAAACATGTAGGAACAAGGAAATACACGATCCAGGAAATATGATTACAATCCTATAAGAAAACATCGTTTTACTCCAACACTAAAACTGGACCTGACCAAAAACAGGAAGGAGATCAGACTAAAATAAGATCACGATTAAGAATCATAACACATCCGGACTTTGTCCTGTTCTTGGTAGGCAGCAAGTATACTGCCAGTTTCCTTCATGAAAAAAAAAATCCCTTCTTTTTAAGGACATTGATTCGTCTGTTATTATAGCTGAGTTGTATTGAATATGAAGGTGTTGAATTTTGTACGTGGGAGAGATGCACGTGGGAGAGATGTATTATGGACCGCTGTATTCGTGTATGCAGGGAACATACTCAAAGTGAAGTGTATGGGGAAACAAAATTATAACATGATAATCATGGCCTAGTCAAAAATGACAATTATTTCATATTTTAATAATTATACTAACGCTGCAAGTAAATCACTCTACTTATCAACAAAATTGTTCAAGCTCTAAAATGAGGTGATGCGATCGACAGGTTTTATGTTATTTGATACTAATATGATGATGATAATAATGTTAATAACAAATAAAAAAGAATAATTGGGTCTTATTTACACAGAGTAGCAACATCATAATTAAACTGCTCTTCCTGCGGGCGCTGCAGTTATTACCATAGCAATTGCCAGGTACCTATTTACACCTGAGTGAAGAGTGAGAGTGCCAGCGGCGGGACTAGAACCGCGAACCATGTGATCCACATTGCGGTGACGTGTCCACCAGACCACGACAAATCTGCATGAACACTATCTTGGAATATTAATGTTCCGAGGTGTGACATGATTGCAATTTTTTGCATTGAAGTATGATATGTAATCATGGTAATGATTAGCCCATTATGATCCATTAATTGCGTTGTCAATATCTCTTTTCTTTTTCATTCAATGAAGAGGTAAATAGCTGACATTGTTATGCCCACGCTCGTTAATTTTGCATGTCATCAGAGAGTTGGGAACTCCCTGGAGTCACCTTGCACATCGTTTAAGTAATTAATTTGAAACTGGCTATATCTTTGTTATATATTACTGCGTTATATCGTACATGTACTACCTAACTATGACCTTTAAAGGTCTCTCTTGGAAGTCGTCCTTAAGTTGCGAAGAGATATGAATAGAACTCTACTCAACTAGAACATCGCAAACAATTTATCAGACAATGATGCGAAGATTAATATCTTTTGTCTGCCGTGAATTGACTTAGTATACATGAAAAAGGGTTTAAAATGCAACACACAACACAGTGAAAGACTCAACATATTTTTCTCAATTCACTTCCCGTTGTCTCATAAGCAATAACATTTTCATACGCCAAACGTATCTACCAAGCGTTTTTCAATCCCCCAATAATATAATAAATGATCTTGCCAAATGAGAAAATATCAAATCCAATCGAGACTTCAGCCTCACAACACTATAAGCAAAAACAAATATACTTCACTTGTTTTATTCCGGTAAACGGATATCTTAGCGCTGGATATCATCATCATAACATGAATAAATGAACACAATTCCAGTACAACCTTTTTCATGAACAGCAAATGCAAATCGGAAAAACCCTTGTGTTCTGGATTTAGTTTATGTGTATGCCACACTAGCTACGAGATAAAGCTATCGCTAATCTTTGTATCAAAATGGTGGATTATTTCTTTTTATCAAATTTATGCAGCCATATCGCCGCCTAAACATGCAGATGAAAGTATATTGCTCGCACCGCAAGCCAACATAAATACATGGATCATAATCATAACGAGGTTCTGGTGACCTTCGTTTTTTAATCAAGTAATCAACAAGCTGCAAGCATCGTTGATATATCATAATCAATTTTCCACCACGACACCACAAGTTTCAAAGCATAAATTATGTTCTGGTACTCGCCACATAATTTCCGAACTAGGCTTTTCATCACACTAGCTCCTTAAAGGGGAAGTCCACCTTGATACTAAGTTGGTTTGAATCGAATCAGACAAAAAAGAGAGGAACGTGTCAGTGATAATTGAGCAAACTCCTGTTAAACATAATGTTTATCTATTTTTTTCTGATTCTATTAAAACCGACTAAATATTTGGTTGGACTTCCACTTTACATAGGAATAACTATCGATATGGCAAATCGTAATTAGGAACAAACATGCATTCTCGAATTTCCTTATCTAATCCTGATGCATATCTTTTCATTTAGTTGTAGTTGGGTCGCAATATATATGTTGTCGCTTGTTGTCGCCCTATATGCCTTTGCAAGAAGGATTAAAAGCGGCATTGCAAACAATCCATGTTTAAGTCAAGAATCTCTGAATCATCGACCATACACGATGCTTAAACTCCGACACAATTCTAAATAAAAAGGCTGAATAAACAAATATGGCAGTCAAATGTAAACAGTATCATTTTAGTCACCCAACCAAATATTATAACAATAAACGCTGTAACAAACAGATCACTGAACAATCTCTATGTTGTAAATATAATATTGGTAGAATCATAAAGAGAAAGAAAGTATGTCATCGAATATGAGATAAAGGATCATTTAATGTAGAGAGAGATGCGAACGATTTGAGATCAAGCCCCTGTCCGACACACGCATTTTATCCTCACTGATTATCTCTACCCAGGTGTGGAATTTGATGCAAACGTCCTTGTTGTTAGAATTTGCCTGGAAAATGCAAACTGCCTGTAAAATGCAAACTGCCTGTAAAAAAAAAAAACACTGAATAGTTCTGTTGCGTATAATTTCCAAAAGAAATTGGTCGATTGCTCTTTTTTGAGAACAATTTCATTGTCATTACTTTTCAGGTGAATAAACTTGTGTAGGACGCTGTTAAATGTGCAGTCAACAGGGTGCCATAAAGCAAGTGAAGGCAAAAAAATGATTATATAAACATAAATGTATCAGTATTAAACTGGCCTCAGGGGCGTTCAAAGCATTCCTAACCGTGCGTACAGTGCCATACTATTTTCAATCACTTCCGCTTTAATCTCTTTGTTTGTACCCAAGGCTACAAATTCGGGTATTGCGTGGTACGTGCCATTCGAGCTTATAAAAACATAGATATAGAAGAT
>BEXV01001532.1:32446-43417 GCA_003118195.1 Hemicentrotus pulcherrimus
GGGGGGGGGGGGTAAAGATGTGGTGCTTAATCCGGTTCTACGCTCATAGAACAGAAAGAACTTTCCATTTTCGTGATAGGCATCACTCAGATTAAAATCTATTTAATGCAAATGATATGCATTGTCGGGGATGAAGCCTAAATTGTACACGTGCATGACTTGAAATTCACATCTCAGGCGGTGAATTTGTCCAATTCAGTGCACAATGCAGTTAATATTTACGCAAACGTACAACAATCACACCATAGGTACATGCCGTTTCATTCGCAACACCCAAAATAAAACACTTGCCTTGTGCATAACAACAGAGTGAGTGTAGAGTAGAAATAAGCACCAGTTTCCAGGCGGTGATACCAAGTCGAGACACCATCTTGCTGTGCAGTGCAATGTAAGGGTGAATTAAAGTACGTCTATGAGAGAGTAATGAGGAGTTGAGTCGCAGCTAACATGACATATCGAATCGAATGGTGATCAACTCTTGGCAACAACTAGAGCTTGGCTCGCAGTTCGGATTGATACACGTCTCTATGTTGGCTCAACTCATGGAAGCATAACAACAATACTTGACTTCCTCAGCATGTGCAGGTCTAGGATTTTGAGGTCAGGGGTGTTTGTGCTTCCATCTACGTCACTGCCTATTTGAATGTCACTAGTGTCGAAACCTCGAAGCTAACACACCATTATGATAATAGTACCTGCCGGGACTTCTATATCCCGTCTGGTTCATATGTATACCATCCCCTGTAATGATTTCCAACGAACACTGTTCCGCATACGCAGAGAACCATGAAACATTTACAATAGATTTAGCCCAGTAGTTCCGTTTTGCACGAGAATAAAGGATTGCTCTGTCAATAATCATATATGCGACTTTCAAAATAATTAAAAAATCGAACTCACGTAGGTGTTATATATTCTAGTGGGTGCAGGTCTTCAAAACTCGATATACTTGTAGTTGAATCGTCAAATTTATGTACTTACTGAAGCAATATTGACAGTACATTTCAAGTTACATTGAATTTCAAACGTTTGTTTTTACTGTGAAAGGGGCTTATACTCTTCACCATTACCAATCATGGACCGCACCATGAGTGTGTTCAATAGACAGGTTACCAACATATTTCAATGTATGGATGTTTCATTCCTGGGGACCTAGTGATGAAGTATTCCATCAACCTGTTATTAACGAATGAACTACAATACTTGGAATCCAGTCTGCATATATTACTTGTTGCTATGTCAGGTAAATATCGGGCAAGCTTTCGGGCTCTCAAGAACTAACCTGTCTATTGGAGGCTAAATTACAGATGATTAATGTAGGAAGTGGTGCATGATTAGTCTAGTGTTTATTGTTGAATTGATAACGCTTTTATTGAGAATTAAAGAATAACAATTCATTTTTTTTGCCAGGGGATCCGCGCCTGTATTCTGCAATGTTGGCGTGGTGTTGTGTAGTAGAATTACACTCCGTTTTATGATGATGGTATAAGATTTCTACACAAAGGGCACCTAAACGAAGGGGAATCTATGCTTTGAGCTAGATTCCGCTTTGTTGGTGCCCTTTTTTTTTTTTATGGTTCCCCCTCCCCCACTTTGGAAGTCGCTCAACCGCCCCCTGCTGAGGCAATAGCGTCAATTGCACGCGCTACAACGGGGAGTTTGAGGGGGATATGCCCACCTCTCAAGCTGAATATTTTTGGATGCTCATCTGACCGTAATTAAATAAATAAAATCTTTGAGCTTCCGGGGGCTCTGCCCCCTGGACCCCAACAAATTAGTTACCTACTAGTGTCACAAATAAGGTATTTAAATATGATTATCTGACCGTAATTTAATGCCTTAAAAACCCCGAGGGGGCACAGCCCCTGGACCCTACGCCAATTTACGCTCGCTGCGTTCTACCTGGTCGATAATTGGGACTTTTAGATTTGCACAACGACAACGTGGATTGCTAAGACCGACGTCCTTTTAATGCACTGCCTTTTAATGGACATCACACGTATCAGTCCACGCAAATCTAAAAGTCCCTAATACTCCACTTTGAAAAACGTTCCGCGGGTCGTGCATGTAACATGCTTCCGGCGCGCCGGGTAGTAGTAGTAGTAGTAGTAGTAGTAGTAGTAGTAACTAATTATTCCGGATATTAAAAAAAAAAACACGTCAGGATTTTCCTTATCCTTATTTCCCTGTTTATTCATGGTGGTAGATGGCGGTAGATGTAGCAGTACACTGACCCCCTTCTCTCTCTCTCTCTCTCTCTGTCTCTCTCTCTCGCTCTCTCTCTCTCTCTCTCTCTATTTGTTTTCCTCTTCCTCCTCCTCCTCTTTCTCTTCACATCGCCCCACTCTCTCCCTCTTCATTCTTAGATTATATTATATGTCTGCATTGTACCACTGCGACGGATTGCGGGCGCTGTAACCATCAATGAGATTGACTTTTTTTCTTTCATTTTCCTCTTCCTTTTTACAATTGCGTCAATATTCTGATCTGAGATTCCTTACAAAATAATTATGCAACCATGTTATAAAAAGAAAAAAACTGCTCTTGAATCAGTCCCTGACGTTCCCACTTCAAGCTTCTTGTTCTGGGCATTCACCCTTTTTTGTCTTACTTTCTATTGTCTATCACAATGATACCGTATTTTGCCAAAACGAAACGAAAACGGTGAATTTCAATCAATAAAGTAGTTAGTATTATTTTGGGACGATAATTCGATTTTGGGATAATTCAAACGATATTATACATACAGATGATGTTTAGAGATATTTGAATGGGATGGATAAATTAGCAATTCAGTTGTGCACTTATGCTGGCTCTACCGTGCTAGCTATAATACTTTTGAGAGCATATGGTATAATCAATGAAATTGGGGAGGCAAATTTCAAAGCCAAATACTCACATTTTTATACTTATTATCACAGTATTTTAATGAGCGATATGAGTGATGTTGTTATGAGTGATGGCTCTCTCAGTTGTTGTGCTTCTGTGCGTGACCTTGGTTTAAATATTGACAGCAATCTTACTTTCTTACAACATCTTACTTTCAAACAACACATTAGTAATATTTGTAAGTCTGCTTCCTTTGGTATCAGTAGAATCAGGAGGCTACTTGACCGACCCACAACTTCAAAATTAGTCCATGCTTTTGTCTCGTCCCATATCGATTACTGTAATTCTTCTCTTTCTGGCCTCCCTCAGTCACATCTAGCCCCACTTCAAAGGGTACAGAATAGCGCTGCTCGGCTTGTGACTCTCACGCGTAAATCAGAGCACATAACTCCAATATTGAACTCACTACATTGGCTTAAAATTCACCACCGCATATCCTTCAAAATTCTTCTCCTGTGCTACAAAGTTATCAATGGCTTAGCCCCCTCTTACCTTTCCGATCTCATATCCTTACGTTCCCGTACGTCGTCACGAACACTTCGTTCATCTTCCACATTACTGTTAACACCTGGACCCCGCACTAACACCCGGTATGGTGACCGCGCCTTTTCAGTTATTGCCCCCGCTCTCTGGAACAAACTGCCCGCCTTTATTCACTGCGCCCCCTCTGTATCTCAATTCAAATCTCTACTCAAAACCTATCTTTTCAAATTGTAAATTGCAGTTGTGCGTCGGTTAATGGAGGTGCCCACCATATTCGTCTTTATTTAGTTGATTGCCACTGTTTTTCTTACCTTATCTATGTTACTTTTGTATTTTTGCTTTTTCTTCTAATTTAGTTCAACGGGTTTAAAGTCTTCTCTTAATCAGAACACTGTGCGCTTAGAAACATCAGTATTAAGCGCCTAATAAATGTTATGTATCATTATTATTATTAATTAGCGTATACGCAGTACATTCACCACCCTTCCATAATACTTGACGTGATTGTCAAGAGTTTTGGTTTCTGTTCATATTATGTGTAATTGATCATATCTATATAATGAAACTAGTCATTTATTATGTTTAATTAGACTGAGAAACTTGAAGTCAATTGGTTTGGGAGGAAACTATACTCCGACATCATCAAGTAATACAGACTTCATGGTATCAGAAGCAGGTTCCTCCCATACCAGTGGCGACAGGTGCTAAACGAAGATGTTATGAACAAAGTTATTTACTCAAAGGGGTTCAAGCTTCATGCGCAGGTTCGACCTTAATCATTTACTCTTCAGGTAACTAATTTCCTATCGCCAACATATTTCTTGCGTTTCTTTATGAATTTTGTGATTGATCTTGTTTTATTTCTACCAATTTGAAAGGTATGTCTGACTTTACGATTGCTGCACCCATGGATTGAGTGTGTCGACCGCTGCTTATGTTTCATGTGTAGGTACTTTTGTAGGCACAATCCATCGATTGAAGTTTTCATTTTAAAAATGTATCTGTACCATAATGAAATATAAATATTCATCACGAGAGTGTTCTTTATATTATACTTAAATGTAGTGTGATCAATGCAATAGGCAGCAATCAATACAAAATAATTAATATTCTATTTGTTTTTTTTTCATTAACAGATCACGATCATCGGCATACGTTTGCAGAACGCCTTGTCTTCACCGATTGCTCGTCCACTTCCTTGGCCTGTTGGTATTGTGACGTCATGACGACTCAACAAGATCAAATCATTTCATCTGGTCACACTGATCATGGGAATCATCTACAGATCGAGAGTAATGAATTCTCATCATGTCAGGACCAATCCACGACCAACATAGACATTGATCATCAACATCCTCAAGGAGAAGAGTCTAGTAAAGTTCCTACGCCTAGGATCTGGGTAGAATCGTACGCTTCAACTGTCCTGGCGTGTCTTCTAGTAGCCATAGGACTCCTGGTTATGTGCGTTCCATTCTTACCTCTTAGAAACATTTAGGATTACTCGTTCCTCTCCGATTTGATTGCAATTCGTAATACCGTGTTGGCAATTTTTGTCACGTTATCATTGGTTGTGATGATGCGGTTGAATGGTAGAGTAGTTGAGCTGCATGATAAAGGAGTGGTACTTTGGCCTCATCGTTGCAAACACTGTGCATTTGCACTGACGCAGATTAAACTTTATGAACAGGCTGTGGAGAAAAGACAGACCTTTAAACTTGACAAAATCAACGAAATACCACTGGAAAGTATCAAGACCGGGCAAGTGCCAACAGTTAGCAAAGTTACTATCAACATCGTTTATATCTTTTCTGGCCTAGGATTTGTATTTATTATTACCACTTTAATAAATACATTCTCATGTTTTAATGCACATTCAGCAAGCAGCCCGAATAACGCGACAAATAGGGAACTTATAACTCTATTTATCCTCAATTTATGTATATTTGCGGTCGTTTACTGCATAAGTTTTCACTTCATTCCCAATTATTGTGACGCTTTCATTGTGGCAGTACCACAGATACGTTTGTCATTTGTTTTGTTTTGTGAAGTAGGAATCTGGTTATGTATTGAAAGACTGGTCAGACCGTTTAGTTATGTTACATTTAGTCAGCATCGCAATATATATCTGTGTTCAACGAATAGCTCTGCAGGAGATTTCATGAAGGGTATTTTGGATATCTCCCAACCATTCTCAGTCGAACTACCCCTGATGATTACTTGGATGTTTATTGAAATGTGGTCACATTTTCTTCCACGACACGCCCATGCCATAATGAAAAGTATCCATAAAGAAAATGGAAACAATTCTCTAATCGATCAGGATCTTGTTCGCCGTTCGAATTGGAATAATCTTCGACATCTCTTCTATAGATCAACGAGAGGCAGAACAAGGAAATCAAACCAGTATGACCACACCTTCCTACAACGAGACACTAGCTTGGGAGCGCTTGGTCGATCAGATGGAATAACGAATTATGAAAGCATCGAAATGCTTTCAGTTGGGTCTCATGAAGACTCTCGGTGTCGTAATTATAATGTATCATCGAGACAAAATGCATGTAACGGTGATTTGAAAAGATCTTTGTCAAATGAAATGGAGATCGCGTTAGCAGTAACAATATTGATATGTGTTGTGTACTTCGGTTTGAGTAAACTTGTTCTTGCAGGACAGTCGATAAAGATTCGTGGTCGCTACCTGCAGTGGTTTTTGAGGATGACTTTCTTCACCCCGATGATAATGATCATCGTCAGACACGAGAAACTTATCCGAGGAGCTGATGGAAGCCATATGGTCAGATTAAAAGGCGCAACAGCTCAAGAAAATAATAAAATGTTACTCATAACATTGACTGGAGCTTTATTATACGAAACAGCATGCTTTGTTTCTTCCGTTGGTAACCTTTGTAATGTGACTGTGTTATCTCATGATCAAATCGCTCTAAATATTGTCAGTATTTTGGCTAGCTTGTTTGGCGTTATTCGAAAATACTATCAGTCTATCTTTCTTCTGTGTGTACAGCGTCTGCAACCAAGAGATGAACAGGAAATGAAGTGGACACTTTTTTGCTTACTTGTCGTAGGAATGGCCAACGCAACTCAGTGGATGTTTGATAGTCTAGTTCATGAAGTCGGATCGTCTGTAGCATTGCCTGATCTAAGTATGTTCTTTGATGGGAATGTAGGACAAGTCATCGGGATGTTGTTAGTTCCTTTCCTTCACTTATATGAGCTCCATGTTGCAATCATTGCGTATGAAATTTACAAGGTTATGTGAAGCTTATAAACACAGCACAACACCGCATCTTCCATGAAAGGCCAAATAAAATAAAAAACATATTTAGCGTCCTGTTTTTCGAAAAATAGGAAGGAGAAAGCCCTTTTTTTTTCTTCTTCAAAATGGCCGCTCAAAATGGCCGCCCGGTAAATTTTCCCTGAAAATTTCCCTTTTTCAAGATGGCCGTTGATACCTTTTTTAAAAAAACAGAAAAAACCCATTTAAGCAGTGTTTTTCATGTTTTTTTTTCTTGAAAACAAAAATTTCAACAAAAATTTCAACAAAAATTAAAAAAAAAAAAAAAAATTAAATTTATAATAAAAAAATAAAAAAAAATAGGAGGCGGCCCCCATAAAGGAAGCGGGCGGGAACGCTAAAAATGTTTATTTTTTTTACATGGCCTAAAAGAAGTCCTTAAGACTTTATTAGCAAGATGTTTTTAAAGATTGATTCTAGACAAGGAATATTTCTTGTAGTTGATATTTTTAAATTCACAAATATAATGTCAATACTTTAGTTACTTCACATACAGTTCTTAAACTTAACGTTCGGTGCTTTGGGTGACAAAATATACATAACTGAAGTCCTTATATCATCCTCTAGTGGTAAGATGTGTCTTTTCATACACTGTTGGGGAATAACCATCCACTATTTCGCTGTGAATTGCGATTCGTCATTGATACAGCCTTCCACAGATCTGTCGAACTGATCATTTGCCTAGAGATTATCGATCTCAACTGAGATTCAAGTCGGATGAATTTGCGGGTTATTTCATATTGGTGAAATCCCATCACTCACAAAGAATGTACTCATCCTTTGTAAGGACGCTCACATACCAATGCATTTTGTGATGCTTTCATTTTAGAGGTCCAGGGTTGGTGGTAGCATTATTTGAAAAGGTTGTTGCCTTCATTTGTCCCTCTTGACCTTGCTGTATTCAATGGATACCTAATGATGCTGGGGGTAACTATCATTGCAGGTCCTGCAGGAAGTGCCATGTTAACACGGCTAATATTGATGGAGCTATATACTGGCTAAATAGGATCAAATGATATGACGACAAACATTATGGTTGATAGCATGGATCTTATTACCAAGAATGGCCGACTTACTGGGCGTTTAAAAGTACCAAGGGTCGTATGAAGATTTGTTATAACATGATTAATAATTTGGTCTTACACTCTAAGAAGAAAAGAGTGAATGTTCAATCTATACTCAGGGTAAAGTCACATAAGTATCAATATTGCTCTTCATGCATGTCTGTCATGTGCAATTAACATAACCCCAACATTGCCAGGTGTCCATTCAATACGTGTGGGTCAAGAGGCACGAATGTAGGAAAAACAACTTGACCAAGGATGTACGCGCCGAGCAACTAAAGATCGAATCCGTGGCCTCTCTTAACCTGCACCGATATCATGGTACTCCAACATCAGGTGATCAGGATTTTCTTTAATGTATCCGTCTGCTACAGTGTTATGTAGTAGAAGCGTAACAGTTTTGTAAATAATAGGAAGTATTCTTAGGGCCGCCAATAAACTATTTATAGAATGTACCTACAACTTGTAAACTTAATAATAGCACATACATGTACAGTCATGTAAACGTTTTAGTATACAAACATCTTAAATTTGGAACGATCGACCCGTTAGACAATTTAGATTAGAGTCTTATATGTTTAAATGTTCATATCAAAGTTGCAACTCGCTTCCTTTTTACTGTGTTACTACTGTGTGAATATGTAGAGGTATATGACTCTGATTTTATTTAGATCTTACAGCAAAACCGTCTCTATATAAGCGCTTTACATTATGATAATTACCCAGGTCATCGGATGCATTCACTCATGATGGGTGAAACCTCCACTCCCTGGGGAGTATATAGCAATTACACAAAGGGTTTGGTCATTCTACCATGTCACCATATTCTCCTGGGTATGGAGTGGAAAAGTGCTTAAACCCCTCGAGACGACACTTCTACCTGCTACTGGTCGAGTCCCGCCGCGGCATTAAATAATTATGTCATTTGGCAAGACATTAATGTACAATTTTGTCATACTCGGCCCATGTTAGGTAAACGGGTACCTGGCAGGAAACACTATAGCGCCCATAGAGATATATACTATATATATATATATATATATATAGACTATATAGCTCTATGATAGCGCCATTATGGCAGCCATGTTAAAGACAGGGTAGTAATTGTGAAACGCCAAGAGAGTCGAGTCTGACAGACATGAGCAGTATACCAGAACCCCCTATTATCATTATTATTATAATGATGATGATGATGATGATGATTAATATTATTATTATCATTATTATTAATATTACTGGCATTATAATTGTTATTAACTGTTTTTTGTTCAAACCATTGGGATTCTCTGGCGATGTAGCTCAAGATGTAAACACTCACGTATAATGTATGATACTTTTCTCTAATAAAGAAATTCATTGACCTTTAATTTATTAATTTTAGTTCATGGCGCAATTTATAACTAACTTGTTACTAAGAGGATTTTATTTTTTAATTTTTGATACATCCTGATTTAGAATAGACTGTTTGTGTTTCATTGTATTACAGTTTCGATGCAAGCAGTACATCAGACGAAACTGATTCAAAATGCAACCTTTATGTTGTGGTGATTAGAATTCCCGGTCATCAAATATTTCTGTTCATGCAAACAATGTATATACAATGTTTTTTTTAAACATCAATCCATTCGAAACTAAGTTATCACAATATCTAATGCTTATTGCTGAACATTTCGAGGGGAATTTGTATCTATTTTACATGCAATTGCAAGAAAGAGACAGAGAGAGAGAGCGAGAGACAAAAAAATGTGGGTGTGTGCTGGGCGTATGTGTTTGTTTGTTATGAGAATGTGCATGCGTATGTCTTTTTCTTTCAGTGAAAAAATATATTAAAATATAATGTTTTCTTTCCTACAGTGAGCTGGATGTCCGTGTTTTTGTATGTGTTTAGGGGGAGGGGTTGGATATAATTATGTCCCTTGAGTTGAGGCCATTTTGGTGGTCGAAGGATAACAAGATTAGGACCCGCTAGCCTTAGGTCGTATGTCACGTACTGTACTTTATTAAAGCATGGAGTTACTAACCCATGATTAAAGGTATGTCCCATTAATAACTGCACCTTGCACAAAGCCCAGAATGACTTCTTCAAAATCTCAAATTATAATTTGAGATTTTGAAACTTGTTTATCAGTTTAAATAATAATGCATTTTGTTCTCGTTTTTATTGTTGGTTAGTTTGTCTTTTCCGGAAAGGGTGCAATCAAACCGATAGACGTCGCATAGTCCTGGCTAGTATTGGAGGGGCCTCCATAAATTGTGGAAAATTAAGCAGCGTTGGTTTGTTTTCTTTCTTTTCCTTCCTTTAATTTTTGGTTCAAAGAATGTTAATAGAATTTGGCGTAAATATTCACAATTTAATGATACACGCCTAAAAACTAAAACAAGAACAACGGAAGGAAAATATACGAACTTTAAGCACTCATTGTATGCTGGATTGGATTCTATGATGTTTTCTTTAATTTCATTTTATATTGTTCCAAGGGTTTTTCTTAAGGGGTTTAGGGAAGGGGGTTTAGGAGGAAGGGGTTTAGGGGAAGAGGGAGTTTGAGATATTTTATGGTATATTGTTTCCATTCGGTCATTATTTGTAATATTTTTCGAAACGTATGGGCTTGTTTTTGTATAATCTATCAAATGTAATTTTGTTTCCTGTGAATTTGTTGAGTAGAAGCACAATAAATAATATTAAAAAACAAAAGAATGTATGTGCAAATTAGAGAGAGAGAGAAAGAGAGAGAGAGAGAGAGAGAGAGAGAGAAAGAGAGAGAGAAAGAAAGAGAGATATTGTGAACTTCTTCAGTATTATAAAGTATACTGTTACCATCTGAGGGTGTTCTTGCCTTGTGTCCATAACTAAATTCATTTCTGAATTCTTCAGCTGCCCTCCATGCAGAATTAGAGATTTACAAAAAAGTAAAGAAAAACAGGGAGAGAAAAATCATATATAGGGGCCCTATAATAAGAAAATCACATGAGTAAGCATGCTCTAAAGTTCTATTTTTTCTCTCTTAATTTTGCGTCTAAAGTGTATGATTAAAGATAGATGGATATGAATTTGGATTATTCGGATACAGTCATGTTATTTGGGTTTTATTTTTCAATTCTCCAAAACAAACATGACATATATACAGGGGCGGCGATTTCTTTTCTTGACCAGGGGGGACGAAATTAGAGGGGCAACGGAGCAGTGTGAGCAAAAACATTTTTTTTTTTTTTTGGGGGGGGGGG
>BEXV01001532.1:47223-65950 GCA_003118195.1 Hemicentrotus pulcherrimus
GTATGAGGGTTGAATGTGTGCATACACTGTAGTTAATTAACTCATTGACTCTGTGTGCCAAGAGTGCTTTCTGGTCGGGTTTCTGCATGATGGCTTCATATTATAATGAATATATGCATGCTGTTTCATAATTAGCGCATAAATTATGTTAAAATTAAGAGTGCTGTATAACGGTAACCTCTTCTCATAACATTACAGTTGCAAAATGTTTATGCTATACAGCATTTCAGTCATAAGATATGATTTTGTTATAAAGATTTATTTCTTCAGTTTACCTTTTATACTTAAACATCATTTCACATTTTAAGGAAACAATGTAAAGATTGGTATTTAATAACCTTTTCCATGAACCACAAACATGTTCAAGATATAATGTGAACCTTCAAGTTAATATGGCACCTGCAAGAATCAATGGCTCTTGTTTACTTGGAAGAACCCACCCATCCATGAGCTGGTAATGGTATTGATCTAACTCTATTCCTGAAAAGTAGAGTTTGATTATTGTGTGAATACTATACCTATTATACCTATCCATGCATGTGTACACGTAATATTCTTGCAAGGCCTTCATTGTGGGGGCAGAAAGGCATAACCTGTTTTGTTAGAAAGAGGATTAGACTTCAGGCATTTCTGCACTTTCTCCTCAAATCTACTTTCCTTTGTTGGTTTGAAAGTGTTTTTCCAGGATCTTAGTGATTGAAGTTTGGATCTTAGAATTTAGCAATCATGCACATAATATAAACTCTCAATTTTTATATAGATCCTGTACCAAATACTGTGTCATTCACAGACAAAATAAAAGAACTTGCATACATGTATATGCTACTTAACATAAATACTGGCTAACAAAATTGGCACAGAGGTTGTTATGATTGTTGCCTATTTGAAGGTAATTATTCTACATTTTGTTGATTTTTAGACAATAAAATACTCAGGGTGGGTAAAGATGACCCAAATTGGTTGCATAAATAATTACCCTTGTTCTGGGCGAACTTTTATCCAGAGAACAGAATTAAATGCCCCACCTTTTGCGGAAAGTCTTGTGTAATGTCTTATGCAAACAATTCTAAACTCTTACCAAATATTACTCTTTTTATCGAAAGCAGTCAAGTGAGTGGTGCAATCCAATATATTGTACCCAAGACAGACATATTTTATATTGCAGGGAATTGTTCTCTACCTGCTTAAAGCTAAAGACCAGTTATGGTCATGAGATTGCATTGTGAAAGAAACATTGTGAAATTGATCAGAAAAGGTTGATCATTTAGCATATAAGTATTGGTGTGTACTGCAAGGTTCTGGAATCATCAAAATGATAAGAAATTTGGCCCAGTATTTGTAAAGTTACAAGCATGTTACACAGAAAGATGTATTTGGGACTATACGCACACGTGCATCTATCTCTCACAGACCATAGATAAAATAATTTACCAAATATATCAATTAGTAAGCGGTTTCCTGGCAAATTTTTTATCATCATGCATTAGTCAAAACATATTCTTTAACATGATTGGTAATAAGAGCTTCCATTTCCTTTTTTTGAAATTGGGGCGTTTCCAATACTGGTCTTTACCTTTAATGTTGGGTGCAACATAAAGTGATACAGTGATTACCCCTCCCTTCAATAAAAGAATTAAAAAAGTAAGATATTCAAATAAACATGGGAAGTGGAATCTCATAAGGTTATCAGCATTTCTTTTAAATTTAGAAACAGATTATTATTATCATTATTATTATTAATATTATTATTATTATTTTGTATATAATATGTTTATGGCATTCAAAAGTTGAAAACTATCATTGCAAATTTAAGGAAAATACATACTTGTACATGTACAATGCAAATAGTCTTCTTCTTTTTCTTCAAGATAATGTCTCCTTCAGTACTGAAGATTCTTGATGATGCCGTATACTCGGCCTGATTGGGGTCAAATGTCATTTTATATGTACATGAACTGGAGGTTTAACATAGGTATACTTGACACTGGTTGTTTGAAGTAATCCAAAGTTCTCACCATTTCTCCACATTTTGCTGCTATTTTTCCTCAGAAATTCGACTTGTAGGTGGTGAGTTTGATGCCGAAGGGCGAGTGGAGATCTTTCACTCCGGTGCCTGGGGTACTATTTGTGATGATGACTTTGGTATCGAGGAAGCCAACGTGGCCTGTCGTCAGCTAGGATATGTGGGGGCCATCGACTTCTTTCCTAAAGCTTTCTTTGGGGCGGGGATGGGCAATATCTGGCTTGATGAAGTGCGTTGCAACGGTAACGAGGAGAGTTTGGCATCTTGTGGCAACAGAGGATGGAGGATACATAACTGTGTTCATAGTGAGGATGTGGGTGTGTCATGCTATTCAAGTGGTAAGAAACCCCGTTTCTCTGCTCATTTTCAAGGTTGCCCTTGACTTTATTCAACTTTTTTCTTCCTACCTGAAATATACATGTATTACAGGGGGTTTATTCTTCTTTTACTTTTGTCAATAAATATCAGTGAAAGGAGAATGGGCAGAGGTCACGGGCAGAGATCTCAGATATGGTGTTGATATAATTATCATGAACAAATCTTTCTTTTTAAAGTTTGAGTTCTTAATATTTAGTTCTTGATTCCCCTATGTAAATTTTGCATTAAGATCATTGGTTTGTAACACATTTTAGATTGTAGTTATTAGAAGAATTTTTTCATGAGGAGAAAATGATACAAAATAATTAAGATACTCTAGTTTAGACTATAAGCATAGAGTTATCGTTGTTTGTCTTGTCCATTCCAGACCAGTACAAGGTACGATTGGTTGGTGGTTCAACGGACTACGAAGGCCGGGTTGAGATCAACTATAAAGGAGCTTGGGGGTCTATCTGTGATGATTCCTGGGACATTAATGAGGCTACAGTAGTATGCAAGCAGCTGGGATACACAGGGGCGCTCCAGGCCGTAGGGGATGCGGCCTTTGGAACAGGGGACGGTGTTATCATGTTAGATGATGTTAACTGTGAAGGGAATGAAGGTACATTGGATATGTGCTCACATCAGGGTTGGTTCGTACATGACTGCACTATGGCGGAGGTGGCAGGTGTGAAGTGTGATATTGAAGGTAGGTTGAGGAACTAGATGAATTATCTACCTTTTGGTTTGGTTTATAAAGAAACATACATAAATACTTGTGAAAATTAAAAAAGATAATCATAATTATTTTAAAAGAATATACAGCTGGATTGCCCAATTCAAAGTCATTTATTTAATGGCTCCATTCTTTCTTCAGTAACGTGATGAAAATGATAAAAATGATGATGATGATTGTACATTTTTTATTTGATACTGGTAGTGAAGAAAATGTTACAGATAATGACATTGATTAGATAAAGTTCACAACATAATGTGGATGATGATTAATATGTTTCTTGTTCCTCACAGACCATATAGTCAGACTTGTTGATGGTGGAGCTTCAAACCAGGGTCGTGTAGAGGTCATCTTCAACGGAACTTGGGCCACCATTTGTAACGAGCAGTGGGACATCCAGGACGCTAACGTGATCTGCCGTCAGCTAGGGTACATAGGTGCTACCGAGGCAGCTATAAATGGAGAATACGAGCCAGGCTCTGGTATTGTTGCTCTGAATGAGGTCCGATGTGAGGGGTGGGAGCATGAGCTTAATGATTGTTACCACGGTCTGTGGGGTACATCAGGAAGCACCTGTACACATGACATGGATGCTGGAGTCAAGTGTGCTAACCAAACCGAATGTAAGTTTTGCTGTAAATTTGTTTAATATGTATTGTTTACTTTGAATTTTAATTGGAAAATAAAAGAATTGAATTGAAATTCTATAGCTCATTCTTGGATGACTTCTCTACATGTATGTTATTACATCCCGATGTAGATGTTAAAGCATGTAAATCCTATCCCTGTGGTGATTATACTAAGGAAATTTTGGCAGGGGTCTATGGAAAATCTTTCTCATAAAAAACAATTTGTATCCAGTGAGCTGATTTTTTAATCTCTTTTTGATATTTGTTTAAGCTTTTGCCTTTGAACTTATTTTAACATGGCTATTTTATGGCCTGTTAGAGCATAAGGGTAAGTATTGGACAAAAAAAAAACCTAAATGGTGTGATTGTCTGAGTACCATATTATTCTGAATTCTAGATTTTAGTAAACACCAGTATTTTGTTATTGAAATACTCAATGCTCATTCATATTATACATCAGCGGTATTAAAGTTCATTACCCGAGTATTAAGTTTCAGATTGAAACATTTGAAATACTCTCTAAATATGCATGGTTACTTGTACATGTGATGGGCAATTTGAAAACTACCTACAGCAAATGACCCTATACAGCTCAAAGCTTATCTGCCGTAGTTTACAGGAGGGATTAGAGAGCCCTGCAAGGTCACTGGACAAGTGGTTATCTCATTAACTCAGCTCTCAGTTAACATAAGAAAAAGAGGATCATGGGGGACCATGGTCACCGATTAGGCACTGTTTGTTAGATAGATGGCGCAAGTACCTACAAGTAGTGCAGTGGGCCTTTAAACTTGAAGACTTTTTGACTACCGGTACCCTTTTCTGAGTAAATTTGCTTAGCAAACAATTATGCCTTTGGTTTGCCAAGATGAATTATCATTGTACCAGTATTTGTGCTTGAGTTTCAGGTTGATTGTAATCTATACTGTTTACACTACAAACAATCGTTATCTTTCTCTGCACTATTTAAGTAGAGACAAAAGTATCTTATAAATGCAAGTTTTTGACTAGACGAAAAATTAAATATTATTTGAAAGTCCCATAATTTGTATAGTGTCCCTCTTTTAATGTCCCTTACTATTGTTTATTTGGCACCTTCACAATTTTTGTTAAAAGTAGTTAGTTAAAACCAATCTTGAGCTGTTGTTTGGGCATCTTATGTCAAGAGAACTAAAATTCCTTCTGGATTGTTTATCCTGCAGCAGATTGATTGTTTGTAACAGTAAAATAAGAACAACCTCACAAAACTTGCTGGAAATCATCTTCAACAAAAAACTCAAGTCTCATTTGCACATAGTGATGTTTGGCCTACTTTACCTTGATTTCTTTATCTTTCTATGCTTTTTACTCAGCCCCTATACATTTTCTGCCAAAATCATTTGTTACATTTATTTGTGATCTTGATCATTCAGTGTAAGTTTTGTTCGATTCTATAAGAATTTATTTCCTTTCATTACCAGAACTCAGCTTATCTTTAAGTTCTCATTTTTTTTTTTTACTACAGTAGTTAATGTTTTCAAACTACATGAAAGCTATTTGCCTCATTGTGATCACAGGAAAAAGTGTTTAGAATGCAAACTTGTCTCTTGTTTGATTTCAGTTGATATTCGGCTTGTTGGAGGAGAGTTAGAATCAATAGGGCGAGTAGAAGTATTCTATGATGGTGCTTGGGGTACAGTGTGTGATGATCTATGGGATTTAGCAGACGCAAGGGTAAGTTCAATATCATGTTCTTTTTATTGATCAATAAATATCTGAAAATGGATAATATTCAGTCAAATATTATACACTTTTTTCTTTTCTTTGTCTGATGCTCACCATCTCTTCCGTTCCCCTCTTGTTTATCTTCTTCTCTTTGCCGTCTTCTCCATATTTTGTTTTGTTTGTCTTCATGGTTCTTTATTTCTGTAACCATCATGTTTTATATTGATGGATTCTTGTTGATTTACTTGTCTTTTTTTTCTTTGTTCTAAGTTTTTAATTATAAAAAATTTGATAATTAGTTTTTGACTGCCTTGTTAAGTTGGATTTGGGAACAGACATAATAAACATACAGAAAAAAAAGTTAACAAACAAAACAAACAAACACAAACTTGTTGTATGTCTCTCTTCTGTCCATATCAGGTTGTTTGTAGACAACTGGGTTATAGGGATGCCTTGGAAGCAACGGTCTCAGCTGCACATGGTGCTGGAAACAGACAACTAACAAACAGACATAACAAAACAAACAAACACAAACTCATTATATCTCTCTTTTGTCCATATCAGGTTGTTTGTAGACAGCTTGGATACAGAGATGCCTTGGAAGCAACAGTCTCAGCTGCACATGGTTCTGGGAATGGACGTTTTATTCTTGATAACGTCCAGTGTATGGGAACAGAGTTAAATCTAACCGATTGTCTTCATGAGGGCTTCATGATGCATAATTGTCAAATCAATGAAGATGCAGGAGTGATATGCCAGACCGCAGGTAAGCCTTTTCTCTGTGTGTTTCTATGATGTAGGCTTATTGTAGAAGGAGTGTACAGAGAGTGCTTGGTGAATTTAAAGAGATACAATTGTACATTTAAAGGTAAGGCAAAGTTTTGGGAAATTTTGAAAATTGGATGGATAGTAATACTTTAAGATGTTGATATATTTGGATCCCCGTGTGTATGTATTTTAAGCACTAGATTATTTGGCCCCTAAAACTTTTTTGCTCCCGGTAAATTTCAAATATTTCGAATAGTCCATGGTAGCTGCGACCATGAAAATCTCAGAATATGCAGTTCTGATATATAATTTCCAAACAGGAATAGAAAATCGATCGATTGTAGTCTAGAAACATTGTTTTTGAGCTAAGGTAATATCACTCTTGATAGGGCGCTATACATAAAGAATTTATTATTTACAATTTCACCACTTAAGACTTGATTTCGACCACGACAATAATCATTGAATATTTAAAAACCGCATATGCTTCCAATATGTTTAATTGAACGAATATGTTGACTTAGCATTACCTTTAAATGAGATTAGTCTTCTATGTATGACCAATTGAAAACAAAAATATAATTTGTTAGCGCCTCTAAGTTATTAAGTCTTTTACTTTCTTTTAGCTTGTTTGATAACCTTATTAATAGTCTAATAACGTATATGTTTCACAATTACATACATTTTCACGAGTTGTATCTGTTTTGTTTTAATTGTCTACGTGTGTTGGGGGGGGGGCAGCCCTGGAGTAGATAGTATAAGTAGCTAAATGTGATTAAAAATTGTTATGGTTAAAAGAATTTCCGTCCTTTAAGTAGAACATGTAAAGTGGTAACGCCCACTGTCACATACCACATCAGACAATATTCCACAAGCATGGGTAGTCAGCTAGCTCCGAGGTGCATTTGTTTTAGTGACCTTGTTACATTCATGAGTATCTGGAATTTGCTGGAGCATGTACATTGTCTATTGAAAGCCAGAAGGGCATTATCAGCTACCTTCAAGAAAGTCATAAGAGCCATGCATGTGGTATTGAATGATTGATTTCATTATATCAATTGTTTGCACAATAAAGAACATAGTTGACAAAGTAAGTTCAAAATTATGAAATGAAACAGGAACCTACTGGAAAGCATAGCTTGTTTTTGTAGGTTCCGAAGAATAAATATAATATGAACATTGTTTTCATAGTTCATTTTCAAGTGTCTTTATAATCACAGTAAAATAGATATAATATGATAACATATTTTCATAAACCCTTTTAAATGGGCAGTAATGGCCTTCTTGCAGGCATGCAGCCACACCCTACTGGCTCTTAACCCACGATATTACCTTATATTGATATTTGATACTGACTTCAGTCCCCTCGGTTACTTCTTTCAAATCAAGCATATATATATAAGTTTAAAAAAAGGTCTTTTGGATTGTACTGTGCACAAACATGACTGGTATGGAGGTGTGTTGCGGTAAAGAGAGTGCAGAATGGCCTGAAAAGTTCTCATACTCAATAGGGTTAGTCAGGCATGAAGGAGAATTGACGTAATTCTATTCAGAGTGCCTTAACCGGGTAGCATGTCGCTTTGTGTCTGAATTGCTTTTAGTTGAACCCACTCATTATGCAAGTTTAATAATTGCAGGGCAATAGGCTGTTTACTCCTCACTGGAAAAATTCCTAATATTTTATTCAGTATTACCTGACAAAGCAGTTTTTGTTTCTTCTTGAAATTTCAGTAATTGCAAGCTTAGGCAATATATGACATTGCTTAAGGAAAAGAAAAGTGAAAATTGATGTAATTTTGTCTCACATAGTAGAACAGGTGACATGTTTGTATTTTGTGGCATTGTTGGGGTTTAAAGTGTAATGTAAGAATACAGACAACATGAACAGAGCATGCTAGCAATACCTATTATTTCTTTCATTGTAAATCATATGGATACACATCCTCCTTATGAAAGTAGTAATTTAAGCAAATTTTGATGTATTCAATGAATCCATTTCATAACTTTACACGAAATCAGGAAATTCAATTCAATGTTTGTTTATCAAGGTACCGAGCAAACTCTTGAAAGGAACTACTAATAGATAGAGTAGCAGGTTTGGAGCCAAAAAAAATGAGTAATGTCTGATTTCTTTGTTTACTCATGATAACAGACACTGAAGTCTGAATGATGTTAAAGAAATGTTATTTCTATACATTTCTTTACAGATAATTCATACACCATTCGTCTTGTCGATGGCAACGTAGCTTCAGAAGGTCGTGTAGAAGTCGTCTACAATGAAGAATGGGGAACCATATGTGATGATGATTGGGACATAGATGATGCTAGGGTGATCTGCAGACAGCTTGGTTACACCAATGCTGAGAAGGCCACACTGGCCGCTAGCTTTGGGGGAGGCTCTGGTGTGATATGGTTGGATGATGTTATGTGTGACGGGACAGAGCCGTCGATCTTCACCTGTCCCAGTAGCGAATGGGGTGACCATAATTGTGAACATACTGAAGATGCGGGTGTGATCTGCACAGATGATGGTAAGCATCAGGTAGAATACTACAATGTGAGGAATAGAACTAATCAAAGTTATCTACCTTTCCAGTTTAATAGAATAAGACAGTATGATAGAAAGCATGCATGAATGTCAACTTCTTTGATAAAATTATGTCAAATTTATCTTCCATTCAGTATGATGTTTGAGACAGAAAGAACACATAAGGTTGAAAGCTTATTTAATATTTCAATTTTATTTTATATTAAGGAGATCGGTGTTCCTGTTTCCTAATCTGTTAGTGCTGTAAAGTTATACACTATATGGGCCAAATGATATAGGTGCAGAGCAGGGTTATGTTGGTAATGGTTGATATTTTCCACTAACCAAGCATCCCATTTGCCACTGCTGATCAAATAAAGTGATTATGACGCTGTTTGTCTTCATCTCTTTCAAAGGTCTAATAATAGAAATCTTGGCTGCAAAACATTAGAAAGTCAATACTCAATTTAATGTATTGTTTCATCAGGTGGATAGTTGAGTTTGGAAGAAAATGGGTTAGTATGATATGGCTGAAGTATCCTTTGATTACTGTCGGATCTGCAATGTTGTCTGTCTTTTTTTCAGTGCCTCACTTAAATTTGATAAATGACAAGAACATGCATCATTTTCTTTTGAGCTTGTACAATACTTGGATGAAGTAATGGTTTGTAATAATTCAATATATAATCACCCCATTCTCTTCTCAGGCTCTTCTCAGATCCGTCTTGTGGATGGCAGTGACTCGCGTGGAGGTCGTCTAGAGATCTACTTTGAGGGTATGTGGGGAACTGTGTGTGATGACTCCTGGGACGAAGTCGATGCCGAGGTAGCATGCCAGGAGCTTGGCTTCGTAGGAGTGGAAGACTACAAGGCCAGCTATCCAACGGGTGAAGAACAGATCTGGTTGGATGATGTTCATTGTGAAGGTGGTGAGAGCTCAATCAGGTACTGCAGTCATAACGGTTGGGGAGAACATAACTGTGCCCATGCAGAGGATGTCGGCATTGTTTGCAGAAGAGGTGGTACCGGTGAGTGTCCTTTACTGCATACAATTTATTTTATCTTGTATACAGACATACTGTATGCAATATACATCTTTGCCATTGGTCCAGTTACACCAGGGGCTCGGCAATTTTGGCATTTGGAGCTAATGAAAAATGCCCTTAAACCTTTCTAATTTTTGTGAAAAAAAAAATACTTTCTCCAAGCACTGTCAAAAATTATAAACTGACATGATTTTTTTTCTGCCCTCTTGTGTCCACAGTGAGCGGTCTATCTAAAGGAGCCATAGTTGCCATAGCAACAGGATGTATTGCAATATTTGTTATTGGCATGGTGACAGTGACCTGTTTCTACAGCAGGAGGACCCGTAAGCCAGAGACCACCCAGCCCCAAGGTTCAGGGTCACAATGGAACTCACCACAACCATCCAGTCCCAGACCACCACAGGTGTATTCCATCAATCAAAATGTGTTCTATAACAGCTATGGCCAAACTATGCATGTCAACTCCCCTCCTTCTCGTCCTCCGCCAGTACCGTCCAATGTGTACCCTCAAGCACCATTCCCTATGCCATCAGAACCACCACCTGATTATGAAATGATCTCGAGCTATACCCCTCAATCTGTCTTCCAGGGAAATCTAGTCAGGGAACCACACGCAATAAATCTTGCAGCAGCAGGTCCTTCATTATCCTCATCAGAGCTTGCCCGCACCCCTGCCACACCCATCTCTCCTGGTCCTTCACAATCAGAGGGGTACCTGTCTTCTCCTTTTCCAGACCTGGTATCTGTAGGTTTTAATCTACCATCCGAACCTCCTAGTTATTCAGCAGCATCTCAGAGCAGCAGCATCCCTCCCCCAAGGGATGCCACTCCAGGATACTCTAGGGACGATGGTGCATCTAATCACGGGACACAGAATTCCAGAGATAGCCACACCCCTGGTGGAAGGGATCCTCCACCCTTCCATACAGATGACAATGCTTATTCAAATGCAGCCTTTTCAGGAGATACAGCTGAAGGTAGAGACAATGTATCCATGGAGATATAAAGATGAAATCTGAGAAAACTATTACTGCAATCTTAAATGCAGGATGGTAGAAATTAGATGCAACCACCAAGATTTTGTATTCCAAGTGATACCAATATTTGTAATCATAGTTGGTATAGTCCTTGTCTTCCAGTGTCAATATGCGAGTTGGTTTTAGAGTTAGTTTTGCACATGTTTTCTGACAGCCTTTTACTTATTCTACTATCTATCCAATTTTCCTTTAAAGAGATCGTTTAACAATGTTAAATCTGAGATTCATGGTTCTACGTTTTTATGCATATGTGATGGCAATTTGCTACTTAATGGTTCTATGCATAATTATTATCAGTACTATAGGAGGTATTTGCATTGAATATGTTTTAAACCAAAGTAGATTTGCATGATTATGGCATATGTACTTTTTGTAACTCCAAACATTAAATACCTTGATATTTAAATGGAAGCTTTGCTTCAAATGTTACCATACTACTTAGTATAGAGTCTAGATACATTTTACATTATATTAATATGAATTTATATTTCAGGTTTGTTTTTCTTGTAATTCTGAATTTGTACAAAAAGAAATAAAAGATGACAGGAAGGAATGCCAACATGACAGAGGATAAATTTCTTGTGGAATGAGCTTACAGGCTAAGCACTTTAGAAAGTATAGATCTTATACACTATTTTTCAGACTGTTAGTCAAGTTGGAGAGTTGCTTTATGATATGATCCATGAAGAGAAAACTAATAAATAAATGAAAGGAGATTGAAATAATCTAGACAACCCAAAGTATATAAGATGCTGTTGTTTGTACCAGTTATTTTGTATTAATACATTCTATTTGACTTTTTGTTCAAAGAATTTCACTACCTGAAAAGCATCATGATATTTTGAAAATGTGAATGGTTTCTTGTCCTTTCCAAATAAATATGCATTTTCAGAAGAAAAACAATTTTTCAGTAATGTAATGGACTGAAAACGAACTTCAAAAAATCCAATATCACACATATTTGCATAATTGTTTTTTAAAATAAAATTGGTATAAATGTATTCAGTAACGTACAAATGTAGACCACCTAATCTTTAATTGGTTACATGCGGTATCACAGCAGGGTATTATATGTACTTGTAGATCTAGACTTTTGTGCTACTAATCCATATTTAAGTCCTTTTTGTATGAAGACTTTAGTTTGTGATACAATTGTTTAGTAATATAGTAAATGAAATTTAAAAAAAAAACCCAAAAGGATTGAGTTGAGTTGATTACAATAATTCAAATTCAAAGTACATTGTGTATTCAAATTAACAGTACATTGCGTATTCATTATGTTATCCATGCCTTGTGTAACTCATTAAAATAATGAGTTTTTGTCTCCATTAAAAGCAAATGTATTTGTATATATATATATATATATCTAAAAAATGATTTTGATTCAATTTTTTGTCAATAGGCATGTTTTGATCATTAATGTTTGTCCTTTTGTATAACAAAATATTGCCTTACGAAGTATTGCTTATGTATTCACTTAATATTGATGTAGTTAAAGTCCATGTTCAATGGGGTCTCATTCAGAAATGACAAATAGCTGTGGTGTTTTATGATGATGTAAAGTGTAATACACTTTACATTCCGCAATCCTATTACGTAGAGCTCGGTGAATATACACAGGATCTTTGTTGTGCCCAGTTGCCAACCATTAACACATAGGAAAACCACAACAATCATTTGTTTGCAGTTTACCGCTTCATATCTGATGGGAGCCTTTACAGTATGAATTTAAGGACGAACATCTGTTGGATCAGGGTGAAAGCCACGAGGGGAAGATATGTAACATAAAAACAATTAAAAAAAAGATTAAGAATAAGAAAACAGAATCTTAATAATGGGTAGGTTAATGTAGGAGGAAGAATGTATCAGATAGGCATTGTTATCTCGCTACATGTATTTATAAACAAGTATCAAAAGATATCTCACAGATATATTTGTGGCTTACCGAAATTGAACATGGGCTTTGATAGAAATCATGATGGGAAATGAAAAATAGAGAGAGTGAGAGAGAAAGAGAGAGAGGGAGAGAGAGAGAGAGAGAGAGTGTGTGTGTGTGGGTGTGTGTGTGTGTAAGACAGAGAGATGGACCGACAGAAGGGAGAGAGAGACAGACAGGCAGAGAGAGAAAGAGAGTGTGTGTGTGTGTGTGTGAGAGAGAGAGAGAGAGAGAGAGAAACGACCCTTTGACAAACTGCAGCATAATTAGCGATATCTGTATAAAACAATCAACTTTCCAAGCTTTTAATAAAGATCTTTTTTGAATGACTAGTACAACACAAGCTTATCTATAACTTATAAATTTGTATATTCTACAATGAATACAAAATATAACTGTACAATTAAGGCATAAATATATTGTCTGTTCCTAGTGCTTAGAACAATTGTACCAGACATTATTTTCAACATTATATGGAAACAAATCTTGCCCATTTTTCATCATAACTGCCAACATGAATTTTACAGGTAGCATAAAACTGAAAGACATTCCAGATATATATTCCACACACAAAAATTCCTACAACGGTCAAACTGGAAGTTATAAGAAGTCAAAGATTCGTTGACCTACAAGGCACTTCAATGCAGTTTTCGTTCAATTCAAAGCGGTTTGAACCACTTTCATAAACATTAATTTGACATTTTTGTTATACAAATACAAAGATAATGTGGACGACCAAATGTTCACTCTAGTATAAACTTACATTATGAAATTCTCTACCAGAGGGAGACTGTATTCATATAGCTAGATCAACCATAGAGAGACCGATGATAATAACTGCACGTACAGAGATGTCTTATTATCGTCTGGTCTACTGAATAGAAGCAAGCATAATGACATAATGAGCATTAAAGCTAAATGCAGCAGAGTTTACAAAATGTGTATTCCCCCAAAATGACATGTATATATCAACTGAAATATAAAACACAGTAGACATTGAGCTAAATTCAGTGTGTGATTCATAAACTTGGAATAACTGATACAATCAACTGATTTGATTTTACTGTTTGACATTAACTATGCTTACATCATATTTTTATATTTTCTGGCTGAACAAAATGTCAGTACATCTTTACAGAGCATGTGGCAAATTTAAAGAGACCTCGGTAGAGATTGCATGCATACTTGTAAACAATATTTCACTCAAGAATCTGTATTTTGTTAAAATGGGAAAACAACAACAACAACAACAACAAACAAATGATTCTGCCCACATGAGGATATCTGAATAATGCAATACAGGCTAGGATATAGATACATCAAACCAAACAGCTCATAATGCCATGGACCGTATAGGTGTTACAGGAATCTCTGATAGCCTTGAATTAAAACGTACCAACTAAACATCTGTTTACAGATTATTCCGTTATAGCTTCAGTTCTTAATTGATAAACCACTATAAAGCGCAAGCATATTGAAATAAATCTAAGAAATGCATTCGAAGTTGAATACTATTAGTTGACAGGCGCCATGGTAAAGGATCTGTCTGGAGAAGAATGTGAACGATAAGAGTTTCTGGAACCACTCTGACGCGGCTCTTCTGTGAGAGCATCCAAAGTGGACGATGGGGGCAAGTATGGTGGTGGAGGGGAACAAGTGCCCCCCTCTGGAGAGAATATGGCAGGATCAGGTGGCGGGCCTTGAGGATACGTGGAGTATTTAAATATTGAGTCATATGAAGGAGGGGCTGTGTCTGGTCGAGAATAATAATTCCCACTGAAGCCTGGATTACCAATACCAGGATGATCTTCCCTGGTCATCGGGCTTCCATGAGGGTGATGAGGTGATGTAGTAGGAGCAGACATTGGTGTAGTAGAAGTCGTGCTGCGGGTGCAACATCGGTGCTTCTGGTAGACCATTTTTAAATATTGAGTCAGGATAACCAAGCTAACAACTCCTCCTAGGATACCAATAACA
Source organism: Hemicentrotus pulcherrimus (assembly GCA_003118195.1). Taxonomy (NCBI): domain Eukaryota; kingdom Metazoa; phylum Echinodermata; class Echinoidea; order Camarodonta; family Strongylocentrotidae; genus Hemicentrotus; species Hemicentrotus pulcherrimus. The sequence continues at coordinate 61,961 of BEXV01001532.1, forward strand.
TGACCCGTTTTAAACCCGCTGTGATCTGCGAAAGAGAAGCAAGAGATTTTGAAAATATCATGTTGAAAATATTACCCAAACTTTGTATTAAATTAAATATAATTTTTTTTTGTTTAATCCGTCAGAATTTTTTATACAAATATATTCAACTCCACAGAAATCTCTTCATAATACTTTTTAAAACACAAACACTTATTCTATCTATAGCCCTCCCATAATTTATTTTCTTTAATGTAAGGAGAGAATTAACAATAACATGTGAATTGAAAAGAGAGAAAATCAAAAACAAACGTACAACTATTTGAAAATTACACAGACATGAAGGTAAACATGAAAACTCGATCATAAGACCATCAGTATCACACAGATCAAAATCCTTTTCCCCATCCCTGAAATCTACCATATCTAAGTGTTTCAGCCTCACAGCATAAAATAGCTGCCTTACATATACCCTCATTGTTGGTATATGGTTTCAAACTCGCCGGAGAACTTGATAAAATAATAACATTTAAAAAATCCCGTCAAACAATCTGGACATTTTTTCTTAGTTGAACCCCCCTTATACTAACTGCACCCCATCCTCATCTCGCTTTCTTCCTCATTCTCTCCCCTCTCTCTCTCTCTCTCTCTCTCTCTCTCTCTCTCTCTTTCCGTCACACTTTCTTGTATATTTGTAAGTAAGTTATTTAAGGGGACCTATAATACTACACGCTTCGCCTCTCTTATGGGTTCCCACACTCTCTCTTCAGCTTGAAACAAACAAGAATATTTGTTTTGTCTTTCATCATTTGATGATACAGGCTATATTGTGTAATAGTTATGAAGATGTTATAATCTGTGACAGTTATAATTAGGATATAGGTATTTGTTTCCAGTTCATCGTGACTGTGCCATGGACCAGTGATGGCCTGGTGGTAGAGTCGCTGCCCGGCAAGCAGTAGATGGCAGGTTCAAATCCAGCTGGTTCCAAAATTTTTTCTGACTTGTGTTTTTTCAATACAGGTTGATCAATCGACCTTATTGATACAGATCGATCAATCGATCTTATTTACTGGGTGTAAGCCATAAATATATTTAATAATAGTTATAATTGTGTTTTCAATAGTATTATGTTTTGCACATATTGTGTTAAAATTGTTTGAGATGTGTGGAAGTGAGTAATAAACTTGAAAATTTGAAACTTGAAACATTAACAATGCATGCACTACCAGTTCCTTGCACCTCATCTCTCCTCCGTGTCCTTTATCTAACAGCTTAAAGTACTTGTTTGAGCATACGTACTGTAACAGCTGATGGCGACATCTTGGGTGTGGTCGCAGCTATGGACACCCCACCCTGCATGCGTACAGTAAACCAGCGAGCTTTCTGTGCCGTCGCACTGAACGTTATCCAACCATATAGGACCTTCACCAGCATCAGCGTTCAGCATCCACTTATCTACGTCATCAAAACCCAGTGAAGTACACACCACCTTAGCTTCGTTCCAGCTCCAAAGGTTGCCGCAGACTGTCCCCCAGGTGTCATTGTAGTAGACCTGCACCCTTCCATACCAGTTTCTACCCTGATCATTCACCAGGGCCACAGCTCCTGTTGTATCTCCTGATGAAATAAAGAAATAGATTGAGAAATAGGAATGATTCTTTCTGATATCAGTATTCAAGCAGAACAGCCAGCATTTAAAAATACACAATGTAGGTAGGATCTATTCAATATACAATGGAATATAACCGATAGCTTATGGCACAAGTAGAACATACACATAATTGAAAACTGAAGGAGGGCTAAGAGTTACCATTTTTGTTGCTGTTCGATTTGGGTGGAATGAAATATACTAGCAAAAAGAAGACGTGTTCGATCTTAATATCATATGAATCCCATTTGAGCAAATTGACCTCATTGAATCTCTTGTCCTCGTTATCTGGAATTATCTACCAGTCGGTAGACTACTACCATATCTTGGGGTAGGGCTAACAAATATCAACTATTAAGCATGCCACATGTAGATAAATAAATGCAAGAATCCTCCAGGCTCAAAGCCCCCAAGCCCGCCCCAAATCATCTTCTTGAACAGCGCCTGCTTTACATCTGTAGTGATCAAAGGAGGCCTTGGGGCTCAAGCCCCTCCCCTACCAGAACAAAATCTTCTTCTAGAACCTTGCCTTCTTACCTACAGCTTTCTGGCATGTCACTCCTGCATCTTCACCGTGGTGGCAATTATGGTTCCCCCATCCGTTGTGACTGCAGCTAGAAAGCTTGCTCTCCGTACCCAAGCAATCCACGTTGTCAAACCAGATTTGCCCTGTACCTTGACCAAAGGTAGCTTGACTATGAGAGCTGACCAAACCTGGGAATCCTAGCTCACGACATACGACCTTTGCCTCAGGTAGATCCCATCCATCATCACACACTGTACCCCATGCACCATCATGGTAGATCTCTACACGACCTCCTGACATATCATGACCATCAGTCAAGCGAAGACTGTTCTCAGCTGTATACAAACAAAAAAAAGTAGTCAATTTTGATATTTAATTGGCATTTTTTTATAATTTTGTTTCACGTGACAAAAGGGGTATGGAATCGTTCAGTTTTTATAATAGATAATTTGGCTATAATTAAATAGCTTGGAAGTTTACCTGAAAATGGGAATGATAATAGTAATTATGCAGAATTGCAATCTTTATAAGGATCATCATAAATATTTCATCATTAGAATAGTAAATCAAATTAATATCATCATTCATTACATCATAATTATTATTAAATAATTATTATCAATATGATCTTCGTTACTTGAATCCGCTATTTTGTTGTTAGAAAAAATTGCAAGCTTAGCCTGATAAACAGAAATTTAGAAACCTCAACATTGAGAAGGCTTTTCAAACTTATGAGAATAATAGGAGCACTTTAAACTCTGCCCGAGCAAAATAAAAGCAAACTTCTCCAAAGTAGGTAAGGACATAGGAAACAAAAGATATACTCCCCTCAATATTATTTTAAATTATGCGCAATATGCAACTTATAAATGATTACGTTAAAAATATTGTCAGTGTTTTTTTTTTTTGTTATTTACCCACATGCTTTGTTATATTTAATGTAAGGTACGAATATATTAGCAAAGAAATCATAATAAGTTGAAAGAATTGTTCAATATACTTTGATTTTTAGTCAATGTTATTTTTCACTCAATCGTTAAGTGATTAATGTAAATATGTATTGCTATTATGGAAATAAAAACCTCGCTTGAGGAAAGGAAAAATAAAAAATCTCAAAAGTTTCATTATAACGAATACGATACAGGGTTCTATTTCATTTTCGGGTATGTGAACCTTCGACATTTTGAAATATTTTTCGTCATCGGAGTAACGATCGAACCCCTTATTTTCGGAGTTATGATTCGAGTCATTTCATAATTACAAACCTTCGGAGTAACGAATCTTCAGAATCAAGAACCTTTAGAAAAAACGAACCTTCGGAATAATGAACTTTCCACACACCAAACCCAACATGTTAACGTGTGATAGACTCACTCACCCATTTGGGAACAGCGAACACCAACATCCTCCTGGTGGGTGCAGTCATGTACTCCCCATCCTCCACGAGAACATCCATCTAGTCTAGTCTCATCAGACCCATTACAATCCACATCATCTAACCAGATCACCCCTGATCCACTTCCAAAGTGTGCTCCCGAATGGACTGATAAAGCTGAACTGTATCCTAGCTGCTTACATACTGTCATCCCCTCTTCGATTCCCCACCCATCATCACAGATAGTACCCCATTCAGAGTCGTGGTAGATCTCAACCCGACCCTCAGAACTTGAAGCTCCATCGACCAGTCTCAACGATCCTTCATCTGCACGTCCAAAGTAAAGAATAATTAAGAATGATAATTTGGTCTTATTTACCCAGGGTCGCCATAATAAGGGTCAATATAGCTCTACCTGCATACCCTGCAATCAATATTACCCCCAGCCTGAATTGCTAT
>BEXV01001532.1:68683-79601 GCA_003118195.1 Hemicentrotus pulcherrimus
TCGATCACCGGAAGGGAAGGAAAAAAAATTACTCACTCGATGGACCGAATAGCCTGTTGAACCTCTGACCTTCCACTGCGTGGACAGCACTACATGCTAGCATTGCGATGAGGCACCAAGACCACAACCCTGCCAGTCCAGTTGGCATAACGAAAGTTATCTGCTTGGTTGTTAGCACCATTTTCCAGTCTTCTTCTTCTTGGGGAAACCTTACCTGAGAAATGTTTAATTTAGCAAGCATTTCCTCCGCTTTTATACGCTGTCAACTGATTAATGGGACGCACTTGTCATAGAAGCCACGCCTTCTTTCTATATTATGGATTTATGAGTGGTAAGAATTGTCTTGAAGGAAGGATACGACCGTGTTTTAAACCAAGTATGTAGAATGCACTTAAATAATAAACAACGTCTTATGTGAGGAATGATATACGCTTTTAAAGTTATCGATCGAACTCAGAGCCAAATTTCACTAATTTTTCTCCCAAAGTCAGTGCCATAATGAACAAATAATTCAATCGTATATACAACAAACATAATACATTAAACCAAGGGGCAAATAAATGCCTTTTTTTGTTGACTTAAAATATTTCCAAGTATGAATTATTATCACTCAACATGTATGAACTAATTAATAACATATATTTGTATAGCCGCATATCAATTATATTGTACCTCTGTCTATCCCTCTTTCTCTCTCTCTCTGTTCCCTTCCTCGTTGCCCCTTTTCTTGGCATAATTCCGATGGGGTCGAAACTGTATGGTGACGTTGTTATACTGGTTGAATTGACTCACTTTACTTTGTATCTAATAACCTCTCCCAGGCAGGGATGGTCCTTTATCTATTCTCATGACGTAGGTAGCGTAACAATAGAATGTATTCAGCTGGCGATCATCAATAGGTATCCGCCATTACTGTTGATGGCGTTGTCAGGCCGTGATTACGTAATCGCTATTTAGTCTTCGGTATTAAGACCAGTATTGAATGGATATTGATTGGATTGGAACACTGTCCGTATACCCTCCACGAAGGAATAGACAGAAAAGACAGGGACATGCAAAAACCACAACTCCCTGAAAAATTGAAAGAAACATAGCCTATATATATGTAATCGTTTACCCCCCAAAAAAAAATTGTGATAATTATGACCGTATGAAGAGATTTTGTTTGCCCTCGAGTAGTTATTGACTTTTATATTCCCTTCTCCAGTGAGCTTCATTCGAAGTAATCAAATTGAAACCTTGACTTTATGCACAATGTTTTTAAAATTATGTCAGGCTAAAAGTTGGATTTTCTTTTTTTCAGATTCATATATGTTTTTGTTTGTGTTTTTAATAAAAACATGAATTGTATAAGTTATGAGTTTATATAGCTTGCATTCATTTTTCAAGTGTTTCTTCTTTTAAATAACGTCAGATATTTTTTAAAATAAATTCGGGACCTTAGGGAGAGGATTGCAAGAAATCATATGAAATGAATAAACTAGTATACAAAATAGATACGATTTATTAAAGAATTTTTTTGCTCCTTATTAATACAATTTATTTGGAAACTCCATAAAACTCTTATGCTTCACATTTGCTCTAGACTTAGGCTATGTATTTTTATTTATTTATTTATTTATTTTATTTATTCATTTTCCACATATGGGAAGGGTCACCCTTTTCAGCTAAAAGCTGGTCTTCAAAGAGGTCCATCCACAAGATAAAAATACAAATTGTTGATAAAATACATTTGAAATATAATTGATAAACATGCAAAAAAAAAAACACAATTATTATATATACATTAAGAAAAACAGAATGTGCAGGATAGGAGAAAGAAAGGAACAAGGAATAGAGAGGCGAGAGAGAAACCAAATATAAAATTGTTGAGTATAAAATAATCAAAACATAATAAAACAAATCATCTGATGGGGTTACTGTGAAGGAAGTGCTTGAATGCTTGGACTGAGACTATTGATTGAGCGATGGTACTTAGTGAATTCCACAGTTTTGAACCTCGATAGGCAAGAGTTCGTTAATCGTAATTTGTTTTGGGTTGGGAAAGTTTCAGTTTACGTGGGCCGGATCTTGTATTATGATTTGATTGGTGGAAAGAAAAAAAAAATGCTTAGATAGGTTGGGCAGAGTTGGTAAATATAATGATGTGCTGTCTACAAATTGAGCTTAAAACCTACTTTGCAAAAGGATGTACAAACTTTAAGCTATTTGCAGAAGAAAATGGTACATTGGTGCTCTAAAACTATTTTGCATTTTATATGATTTTCAATCTAATTTCATGCGCACGTCATTTCTCTCTACATACCAAGTGATACATTTTTTTTTCAATCAAATTCACTTTTTATATGAAAATAAAGCAATTTCGATTATAGGTAATGGATGAAAGACACGATAATCGGATTTCAAATTCTTTAAGGCTTACTTTCCAAATAGTAAATTTAGTAAAATTCCGCCGTTTGTTTTCACAAAATTGAGATACCTTCCTCCATATCCATACCATGCAATATATGGACCAGCAACATATCATATTAGACACCAACTTTAAAACAGTCCGAGTTCACACATTCTCACTTTATTTAATATCGCTTCAATCAATTTTACGTGACTTTATCCTGCTAGAAAATTGTCGAAAATATACATATTATGATTATGCATGCATGATTTTAAAACTATGGAATTAAAAACATGGTATTCTAGCAATTGAAAGACACGTGGTGTAAGAAGATGCACATCTACATGAGTTTACTGCAAAAACGGCAAATATAGAAAAATATTAACACTATCATTTTTTTTTTTTTGGAATCACATTCAAGCGTTCCTTGCACCGTTTATCGGCATAGAAGCTCATTAAAAACAGAAACAAAAATATATCGATACAATCAAAGATCAAACCTGAAATTAAAAATTACTGCTTTTGAATATTGTGAGATTATAATAGGTATGTTCTCTGTACCAACATTATAATAAATGATACTCCATGTGGACCTATAGGAAGCTTCATGGTGTGTTGTGAATGTATGGAAGTAAACATTTGACAACAAATTTCTTTTTGTCGTTGACAAATTTCTTTGCTTTAAAGACAGGAATTTCAACTGAATACTCCTCGTATCGCTTGGGGTTTATGTAATATAAATGTGGTGTATAGATTTTCATTACGTATTGACTTACCCAAGGGCCTAGGAAAAAATGGCCGCTCCCAATCATACAAAAGGAAAAGTCTTTTTTACATTACGAAAAGGGAATTTCAAGGTGAGATAATCACGCGGCCTGGGTTTGGGAGAACTATGAATATATTTTTTAAAGAAAAATCCGTTTGCTCCACCACCCCCTCCCCCTCACTTAAACAATTATCGATACGGTCTAGAAATAAAACTACATGTATTTCTATTTTTCTCCGAAACCCCCTCCCCTCCCATCCACTCCCCCGCGAAAAAACTTGGTATCCCCCCATCTCGTTCCTTTAAATTTTCGCTTGGCAATCCGGGATAGTGCCCTGTCTATATTGCGACAATTAATAACCTTGTGCAGGTGCATTTTCCTTGTTAACTCCAGCATCATCAGTATAGTTGTTGGGGTGGTGGGACATGGCTTGGTGGAGGTACAGAGGCTTGAGGTACAGGAGCTGGCTGAGCTAAGGGAGGTAGGTCAGCATAGGGGTTGGATTGGTCTCCCATTCCACCTGGAGCCATGGGAGGTGGGTAAGATGAAGGATGTGCACTGGGTGGAGGAGCTTGCCATGCAGGATTAGGGTACGCACCACTAGGTTGAACAGGGGCATGAGGGGCGTGCCCCCCAACAGGGTTGAATGTGCCAGCTGGTGGTGGTGGTGGATGATGTTGTACCCCATGAGGATTTGCATAGGATGTGGGTTTATTGATCTGATCGTAAGATGGCGGAGGGCCATTTAAGTCACCTGGTTGTGGGTTGGCATGTGTTGTAGGGTAGGAGGAAGAGGTAGGCACGGGATAACTTGAAGGGCTAACTCTGATTGTCGTTGAACTTGTAGTATTAGATGCTTTACATGCGACACAGACGAGGGATACTAGTAGAGTGAACCCCAGGAAAGATCCCACAGCTATGCCAGCAATCACAGCTATTCCTAAACCAGCGTTAGTGTAATAACCTGTATCATGGGAATAAAAATATAGAAATAACTATGAATTATAATGAATATAAATGAACAAATATTGGTTCGATATAAAATGATATGATTTCGTAATGTAAAGCCACTTTGCAACATTGCAACAATTCTACATGATCATTCAAGTTTTACAAGATCAAATAGCATGAGTCCTATCTTAGGCCATTAAAAAAAATGTTTATCGTTCTGCCTTTTTGGAAAAAAGGAAGGAGGAGACACTTTTTTCCTTCTTTTTTCTCTTCAAAATGGGTAAGTTTAGCAATATGTTTTACATGTTTTTATTCATTAAAAAAAGGAGGCGACCCGCGAAAAGTTATTGCTCCTTTATTTTGGAAAATTTGGGAAAAAAGTGTGTTTATGTTTAGAAGTTAGTTTGCAATATTTTTTCAAACTATTTGATTAAGTCATTTACTGTGAGAAAGAAAAATATTTTTGTTCTCTTGCAAGAGGAGCACTTTCCATGTACCCTCAGACACAAAGTTAGCATATGTTCTGGCTGTTGAAATGTCAAGTAAATACATTCATGTACTTACTGTCATAGCATCTGACTCCTGCATCCTCCTGATGCCCGCAGTTGTTGACACCCCACCCATCATGAGAGCAGTCCTCAATGCCGTACTCTGACCCAGCACAAGACACATCATCCAGCCAGATGTTTCCACTACCCTCACCAAAATACGCATTTCCTACTGCCTCGCTGGCACCGTAATAACCAAGGTGACGACACACCACCTCTGCTTCTTCTTGGCCCCATGAATCGTCACAGATCGTCCCCCATTGTCCGTTGTAACGAATCTCAACCCGTCCTTCTGTTGACAGGCCACCATCAGCAAGACGCAAGTCAATATCAGAATAACCTTCAGAAACGACAAAATAATCATTGCGAGGTACACTATTTAGCATTATATTTCTACAGGAGTATAACAAACAACATTTTTGTAAATATGCATGGACATTTGCCCTTGCTAAAAGTTGTTTTTTGTTTCATACACATTTTCAAGGATTTTTAAAACTTGCATTTTAGGCCATGTTGATGAAGAACTCGTCTTCTTTCATGACAACTACAGCATCCCAAACGGCATCTTTATAAAAGAAAAGAATAACAGGTATTTTTTCTACTCACCACTATAGCATTCCACGCTGACATCCTCGCCATGATAACAGTTATGAACCCCCCATCCATCATGCGAACAGTCTGCTAGATCATTCTCTATCCCTGAGCAATACACATCATCAAGCCAAATATTCCCGCTTCCCTCGCCAAAGTAGGCACTGCTATAATAACTGGATGCGTATTGGTATCCGAGTTGCTGACACACGATGTCGGCTTCATTACTTCCAAATCCATCATCACACACTGTCCCCCAGCTTCCAAAGTAATACACTTCAACTCGACCTTCATTACTCGATGATCCATCGACTAGTCTTACATCTGAAAAAGAAGGAGAAACAAAAATCAGCAGTTCAAGCGAAAAATACAACAACAACAAAAAACTAACCAATAAACAATACACGATTATCAAATAACGAACAATTAATAAAATAGGTGGATGAATAAACGATAAGATGAGTAAAGAAATGAATATATAAAAATATAAGTGAATTATATAGATAAGTAAATGAAAGGAGAAACACACCAAATATTGCTAGTTGGCATATTTGAAGAAATTAAAACAAAAATGAAATAAATGACAAATACGAAAATACTAAACAATGAAGGTTTCCTGATCTTATTATCTTTTACGAAACAAGGCGAAATCTGTGATAGAACTAAACATACCCGACCATTATCAGGTGATATTCGTTTACGTTATATCATGGAATCATATTGATCATTAAATGAATATTATGATAAAATTGTGTTTATTACAGAGATGGTAAACAACTCATTTAAGACGGAATGGATTCATATTTATGAAATTAGAGCGGTATTATTAATCAATTAAGATCAAGAAAACATTATAGAATGACATGAACGTCAGACCAAATACATCCTTTATCAATAATTGATCGATATTCGCCAAAACATTCATGGCATATTCATTGCATATTGTTGACACTTTTACTATGACTTAAATATAACATTCGAAAGTAATCATAATTTACTTACCGTACCAGCTCTGTCCTTCAATCTTCCATGAAAAATTCAAGAGAAATACCCCTAATAACCAAAAACGAGCTTGACAAAACTTAGAGGAAACCATTTTTCGTGTCATTGACGTAGTTGCCCGAATGGCGTCTACTATTATTCCGCACGTAGTGTAAGCGGCTTAAATGGCGTAATAAAAGCAGACTGGCATTGAAAGTAGCGTGTCGTCGTCAGGAACATAGCGTGTTACGTAATCGTGGACTATAGTCTTCGTGTTCAGACATACTTTAGTACTCATTACCTGTTCCCGACAAAATTCACCACGACAAATTGTGAAAGCTTACACAAAATTAATCTGGATGGTAAGAACATACACCTCATATCTAAACTTTACTGGGAGCAGACAGCTGCCATCAAAATTAACAATTAAATTACAGGTTACACAAAAATCAGAAGAGGAGTACATCTCAGTTCAGCTTCATCACAGAGTTGGTATTCAGGGAAATCTGAGATATAAAAGGTGTTAGTATTCGGGGTGTAAATATTTATAAATTACGTTATGCTGATGACACTGTACTTTACGCAGAGAACGAAGCAGATTTACAACATGAATTGGATATTGTATAAGTCAAAAGTGAAGAGTTTGATCTATGCATTAATGTCAAGAAAACTAAGTCTATGATTTTTAGTAGAACAGAGAATAAGCCTAGAATATGTTTGAAACTCGATGGAAATATCATTGAACAGGACAAAATATAACAGATGATGCCAGATGCGAAGCAGAAAAAGAAAGAAATGAAATAGCTCGGATTACATTTCTGTCAATGAAAGACTTATTCACAGATAGAAAGGTGAACTTTGCACTTAGGTTGAGACTAGTAAACTGTTATGCATGGCCTGTCCTATTGCATGGAGCAGAAACATGAACAATAAGCAAGGCAATGGAAAATAGAATAACATCTTTGTGGATTTACAGAAGAATTATGAAAATGTCCTGGAAACGAATGAAAACCAACAAAGAGATATTGCACATGGCAGGGCGTAAACAAATTACACAGGTAGAATTAGTTAAGGAGAGAAAAGTCAAATACTTTGGCCATGTTAAAAGGCACCAATCCAAAGCTTCCTAAAAGATATGTTGGAGGGAAGAGAGGATGGAAATAGACCTAGAAGAAAACCTAGAATCAACTGAGAAGATAATGTCAATAACTGGAGTGCACCATAATGGCAGAAGATAGAGTGAAATGGAGAGGTGTTGCAATCAACCTCCGAACCGGGAGAATAATAAAAGATTGATAGACCTGTTATCTCCCGGTGAATAGACAGGTTTACTCACATACTCAAATTATATGCATACTTTTTAAATATTAATTTTCGACAACTCGAAAGCTTGCTCGAGGCGTGCTCGACATAGCAATAAGTAATACATGAAGAGTCGATTACATAATTATAAACCATCAACCAATAAGGAGAGCCTTTTACAAACAAATCAGTTTCTTTTTGGTAATCCCCAGGCATTAGTTGATTTTTGTTGGTGTTGTTATTGTATTTATATTATACTTGATTCTTTGTATTCTTTGTTGTTTTGTTGTTGTTAAACACATTTATGTTCCTGGAAATGAAATAAAATGAAATAAAATGAAATAAAGTAAAATATTTTGTAGTTCATTCGTTAATAACAGGTAGATGGAATAGCTCGTCACTAGGTCCCCAGGAATGAAACATCCATAAATCTGAATTAGTATTCCAGTGTAATCTGTGTGAACGAAATGAGAGCATGACCTAGTAAGATTTGAATCATCAGAAGAAAAATGATAAAGATGATGATGATAATCATCAAAGAAGAAGAAAAAGACGAAGAAGAAGGAAAGAAGAAGGAAAGAAATAGAAGAAGAAGAAGAGAGGAAGGAGAACAAGTAGAAGAGGAAGAAGAAAAGAAGAAGAACAAAAAATACGAAAGAAGAAGGAGAAGAAGAGTAAAAAGGAGAAAAAGGAGAAGATGAAATGAGGAAGAAGGAAACATTTTTTTATACTGGAATTAGACTGCAGTACGGTAAAAAGTGATGATGATAGTGATATTAATATGGTAATGATGACGACGACGACGATGGTGATGATGATGTGATGATGATGATGGTGATGATGATGACGATGATGATGATGAAGAGACGACTGTGTTTCTGGTTGTCGATTGTGATTTAGATAAATCAAATATCATCCTTTATCATCATTTATTTCTCAACAAATATTAAATGCCACATGCAGGATTTCATGAGACGCAAAGACTATTAAAAGTAAAGAAACATAAACGAGTTTTCATGCGATGAAATTTATTCAGACAGATATAAATTTAAATCCATGCAAAAAAGGCGTCACTATACAAGTACTAGATACATATATTCAGGTAGATATCATTATGGTCCTTAGACTTTTACATAATTTAATGAATCAAAAGTAATGTAATTTCTTTCAGTACATTAATGTAGTGAAAAGTTTATGTTATAATTTTAATCGACGATTCCTAGCTACAGAGGTGATATATACAGTGCGTCCCAGAAAAAAAACGAAACCGAGAATTATCGATGTTTTATCATAACTTAATCACAATTATAATTAATAAATGACACATATTTACAAATCTGAGATCCTCCTCTTTCATTTGATGCAAATCATATGATCCATAGTTCACGCATTAGCGATTAAAAATTTTTGAAGAGAGGGTACCAAAAAGATATTCGGCGGGCAGTATCTGAATTTCGAAGAGAAAATCACATTTCTAGAAAGTTCATTTTTTTGCCATTTCATACGACATCTCAATCAGGAAAACTGAGCCAGGAAAACAAGAGTTATATTTGTTTAAATTAATGCTTGCATTTCCATAATTTGATTAAACGAATTCGTTTTCACTGACTGCCTGCCGTAGCAACAAACAAAGTCGACAAAAGACTTAACTCCGTTTCGTTAACGATTAGCCATGCATCAAGTATTTTGTTTTCTTAGTTTTGTTCGTTTTTTTCTGAGAGGCACTGTACAGATTTTTGAATTTGTGTGAATCTTAAAGGAAACCAAAACCTTCATAATATAATATCAGTGAAAATTTTAACAAAATCGGGCAAGGAATAAGGAAGTTATAGGATTTTGAAACGACTAGTCACTAGAGGGTGGTATTCAATTTGGTGACATCATCTTTGAACAACTCTCCATGCCTTTTGTACATCAAATTTCATGTTTTTCCTTCTTTCTTGTGATTGAGATAATCTACTCCCCTGAAAGCAAGATATAGAATTCAAAATGATATTCTACTTCACATGTTATGAAGTTGGATCAACAACACAAATAAATACGAATAAAACAAAAAAATGTGAAATTTTATGTACAAAAGGCATGGAGAGTTGTTCAAAGAAGATGTCATCAAATTGAATACCGCCCACTAGTGACTAGTCGTTTCAAAAACCTTATAACTTCTTTATTCCTTGGCCGATTTTGTTCAAATTTTCACTGATATTTTTTAAATATCTTAAACTTTACAATAAAAGTAACTTAGTATGAAGGTTTTGGTTTCCTTTAATTCAGACAATGTTTTAAAAACAATGCGCTTGTCAAAAATGGATTGTTGGTGTATGTGTAATATTTATATGAATGAGGCGGTCTTGGTGCGACAGCTCTTTCTCTGCAGCAGCCCCGCGTTTGTGGAATGCACTCCCTTCACACAATAAATCAAGCAAAACAATTGAAATATTCCACACGAATCTAAAGACGTACCCCATGAAGGAAATATTATGATTAACTCACATGAACATATTTGTTGTCATTTCGATTTTCTTACTGAATCTTTGATTTGTTGATTTATTATTATCGTGTTTACTTTGATATTGTTTGTATTTGAATGTTTGTAGTGAATCATTCTTGTACACCTTGGATGCCATTATAGGCAGATATGTGCGCTATAAAAATCTAAAACTATTATTATTATGATACAATCGATAAAGCTGGATTGTTTCTAAGAACTAAACCACATATACCGAAAAAGACTTTCTCATTATCATCTAACATGCAGCCATATATTGGCATTATAATAGTAATACTAATAAAAACGGTACTAAAGCGCTTACCACCGAAGTCTCTAAGCGCTAAAGATCTAAAGATTGCTACACAACATTAGTGAAATACACATGTTCAAAAAATCGTTAATTCGTTAATTACAAATTGTTACCAGATATTCAATATTCATTTACATTCGAGCTTGAACAAAAAAATCAAGTTCTAATTTGTAATACAAGTCTAAATATATAATCAATATACCATAATGTTCCATTCTGCAGCGATAACTTTGGATGTACGAATGACCGTGTGACCAACACAATTATCTATCTAATAGAAAACAGCAATCAGGAGGAAACAAAGGGCACATCGCAAAACACTTTTTGAAAGAACCTCGTATAGTATATTGCATTATCAATTTGCTTTCGACAATTATAACTATATATTCTACGGAATGAAACGTCTCACGTAAGCATGCATTTATTCAATGATTCAAAGAGTATGTATCATGGAGTACACTGGTCACGTTCGATAAGGTACACCGATATATTAATACAAGTTATTTATATTTACATATGCGACATTATTTTGTTGGTGTGTGTGTGTGTGTGTGTGTGTAGATTGAGAAGTACATGTATTGTCGGATT
>BEXV01001532.1:89949-105711 GCA_003118195.1 Hemicentrotus pulcherrimus
GGGTGGGGTGCATACACCTAGCCCCCGGATTTACGCCAGTGGCAATGGATGATATCAGATACATATGTAAGGCTTTCAAGAGGTACAATAACTCAGTGTATTTAATTTCTTTAGCACAGTACCCGGATGACAGATCAATGTTGTAAAAGTATTGCTCTTCATCCGGGAACCTCAACTGTCGATACAATATTGCATGATTATCGAAAATCTACATTTACCGAGGTAAGTCATATTTTAATAATTAAAAAAAAAAACCAAAAAAAAAAAAAAAAAAAAAAATAAAAAGAATTAATTTAGTGTGAAAAAAGAATATTGCAATCGCTATGACTCTTCGACTCGTCAAAATATTGTCATAGCTCGAGCAATATATTCTTGTATCACACTCAAAGCCATCCAAGTATTCTCACCATTAACATTGCAAACAACACCGTTGAGTTGGTCGGCAGGCTGATAACTAGTCAATCTATTGAAGCGGTCGTGGCAATCAGTCAACCGGCTCTCACTTCCATCACAGTCTAGAGTGTCAGTCCAGGCCTTGACGTAATCACCAGGGTACTCTTCAGATATGTCAAAAGGAGCATCTTTGCCGTAGTATTCAACTACGCCATCTGAGAAGCCGAGCTGTTTGCAAACCACCAGGGCTTCGTTGTATCCAAAGTGAGCATAACTGCTAGCCGCCCAATCCCACCAGAAATGGATCTCAACATCGTGGATGCCTGCACCCCCAAGCAGACGCACATCCCCAAACGCTGTTTAGAAACAACAATATCATGTTTAACGTGAAAATTAAAACAAAAATATTTTACTTGATGATTGTATCAAATTTGACCTCATTTACACCCTAACCCGAGTCTTGGCCATAGATGTAATGTATTATTTTCATTCGGTCTGTTGCCTGGATGGTGTCGGTCTTGTCGGTATGACTAGTATATTAATAGCCCTAGAGAGGAGATAAGCCTAGGTACACAATACCAGGCCTACTTGAGATTAATTTTCTTGTTTCTTACTCTACGTAAAATTTGTAATAATAAATCAGACCTAAGCCCACTCATTATGTTCCAGGAAAAATATGCTGGTAATTAAGGGTATTTAAGTCTAGCCTACTGTTTAATGTGAAAAAAAGGAGGAGAAATTCCAAATGATCTTGAACTTTTATGGAAGCATTATGTTGCTCAACAGAGGGAGGGGATGAAGAAGAAAAAGCATTTGGGCCTATACTCACTGAAACCCACAGCCAAACATCTGACCCCTATATCCTGTGAATGCTCACAGTTTGGAAATCCCCAATTAGGACAGCTATAACATTCTAACAGCTCATCCTCGTACCCAGAACAGTAAAAACCACCCAACCAAATGGTTCCTGTGCCTTCTCCAAAGTACGCATAACTGAAGACTTCGTCAACGCCTCTGTAACCAAGCTCTCTGCAGATCACCTTGCCTTCATCATACAGCAAGTGTAAATCACAGATACTGCCCCATTCTCCGTCATGGTAGATCTCAACGCGACCTTCATATCTTTTACTACCGCCAACCAGTCGAAGACTGTTCTCTGTTGTATCTGTTGAGAAATAGCAGTGGTAAATGAGGAGGAAGAATGGGGAAGAGAATGAAGAGGATGAGGAGGATGAGGAGGAAAAGACGGGTTAATTTGTGTAACATTGCATTAAAATTATAAGCATTTTTTCCTTCATATCCCACACATACCTTTAGGCCATAAGTGAATCCTATTGACACAAGGAAAAACAAAAACATATTCTGGGGGTGAAACATCTTCTACTCCTTCCTTACCAAGCTTCCAGATCTAGAGTCTTAAGATGGCCGTGGTAACTGGCCTTTTTTGAATTTTATGTTACTTTTAATTGTTTGCGGGAGGAGGATGTAAATTACACACTACTAACTAAGTCACATTTCCTGTGGCAAATACATTTTCAAAATATTCCGGAAACTTAACAAACATAAAACCTACTATTTTTCCTTCGGATTTAACGAAAAAAACATTAAAAAAATAGCACAAACCTCCATGAATATTTTTCTTTTATAATATTGTCCAAAATAAATCTTAGAAGATTAATGAAATAAAGCTTGTAAACTTCGTTAGATTGCTGTTTTAAATCAGCTGTCCGGATACACCACATATCCGGACACACTCTGAATATATATTCTATTAATTCAGGGGCAGCGGAGCGACTTCCAAAGTGTGGTGGGGGGGGGCACCAACAAATGGGCACTTTCTGGTAAAAAGGGCATATACAAGGGGGAAATCTCAAAGCGAAATAAACCAACTTTTTAGACATTGGTATATATACCCCTACATTGTCATTACATTATCAGGGATGTTTTCAATATTCGTTTCTCTTTATACATAAACAATTAAGCATCATACTTTGCAGTTGGGTGTGATGGTCTGAAAATTCATTTGCAAGCGAGCAAAAAATTTAAGATTTGTGAGGTCGCAGAGCGAAAGAGTATTTCTTATAAAGAGGGAAAACGCAATCCTGATGGCACATAATCACATTAAACGGAAGAACACCTTTGATAAGTAACATAATCGTATGATCTATAAATGCAAGCGAGCTTTTGGGGAAGTTGCGCTTCAAATTAGGGGTCCGTTTATGATGAGAGCCAGGAAAAGGTGACAGTCTTATCGAAAGGGATAAGACACTTATTAGAAAAGAAAAGGAGCACGGGTCAAAGTACAAAGGGTATTAATTGGAGGAGAAAATGGGGCACTTCTTACACCTACAAAAAAGGCACTCACCGAGGATGCAAAAAGGCACTAATATGATAATGGGAAAAATGGGCATTTGTCGACGGAAAAGGGGAACCTATCAGATTTCGTAAAGGCATTTATAAGAGGTGAAAAGAGGGCACTTATGATAATGGAAAATGTGCATTAGTTCAATGAAAGGGGGCACCGATTAGATTATAATAGGGGCATTTATCTGAGACGAAAAGGGGGGCTTTTATGGAAGGGGCACTTATAAGAAGGAAAAGGAACATTTTATTAGAAAGGAAAAGGGGCACATGCCAAAAATAAAAGGATCAGTTATTAGAGGTGAAAAGGGGACACTAATCAGATAGGAGATGAAAAGAGCACGTATCCGAAGTGAAAGGAAGTAACTTCTCGTACCTGACAGGGGTAATTTACCAGAGATGATATTTTTTAAATGGGGCACTTATCATCAGGAAAGTGGGCACTTATTTAGAAAGGAAAAGGGGTACTTGTCAAAGTAAAAGGGACACCTCTCACATTTGAATAGGGAAATTATCAGAGGTGAACGGGGTACTTTTCAAAAGTGAACATGGGCATTTCTCGTACTTGAAAAGGGGGACTTAGAGATTAAAGAGATTAAAGAGATCTACTAGAGATTAAAGGATTCCATGACATTTGCTCCGGCGACAATTGCTCCGCTGTCNTGGCACGTGGTAAAAAGTATGGGGGCATTGTGCCATCACCTACCCCCCGGATTAATCGTATTAATTATGGTTAGGTCTAGTTAAACTTAAACTTGTGTAGAATATCAGAAATTGTGGATCGCGAATATCACATTTGTGCGAATTTTGGTCACCTCATCATACTTTTTTGAGATATATTTGAAAGCTTGCATCCACTTTTTGTTCGTTTTACCTTTGTATGATCTGCCCGCGTACTAACCAACCCGAGTGCCCCTTTTTTTTCGTTGTGCCCCGTCCCTCCCTCTAATCTTTAGAACTACACCGACCGCCCTGCATGGTTTCACCCCTGCATACGATAGCTTACCATTGTTTTGTGCGACAACTGCATTGAGTCCAACGATGACAATCGTTCGTTCGTATCTCCTTAGAACAAGATTAATGTAATCTTGATCTTTGGAGTAGTTGCTACAACCGGCCGTGACACGTTGCCCCGGGGTGCGAGATAGGACTCTTGTAGCATGACCACATTTAAAACAATCATACAATAAAAGTTAACATTACATTTAATTAATAGTATAAAACTATTAAAATCACTCTCATGTTACGGGAAAAATATTGCATATAATCAATTGATTTGCTCGATTCAGTAGACAATAGACACTAACGAAAAGATGACCATGACCATGACCATGACCATGATTTCTTATGACCATGTTCTCTAGTTATGCCTATAATAAATTATTGATTTTATGATAATAGTTTATGCAAATTAGACGCGTAAATTACTCCGCGTATAAAGAAACTTCATTTATCACGCTGCTTATAGATACGCGCGCTATGTACAGCGCGCGGGCTATCTATAGCCGGGCGACGTCGGTATTGAAATTTCAATTTGCAAAAAAAGGGCATCAACAAAATAAATTGCTGAATCTATATGATTTGCCGACAGATGGGTCGTTCGATAGTGTCTGCCTTTACACAAAAATAACCATGCAAACAAAGAGTAGATTCTGGCAGGAAGTTATAGGCGTACCTATTGAGGAAAAAAGGAATCCTTTCAGGGGATATTTTCTTAAGTAAAATCATAGAACCATAGAAAAGAAGAATCGTGTCTAAAAAGTTTGTTATTACTGTAATAATTTATCTGGGATAACTTGACATGACTTCATAAATCCTATTCATTATATACCCGAGGCATCATGTTAGGATTGAAAACCCCACCCCTCTTGATAATCCTGATACTACAAATGATTAATTAAGTTAACAAGAAGAACCAATAACAATTTGATTTAAAAAAAAAATAGAATTATCCTCGGCCAAAAAGAAAAGAAAATTTGACACATGACTATGGTTTGGACACATGGTCAAGGATTTAAAATATTATTCCCTGATTTGCAGAGGGAGTATGATTTTACAGTCTAATTAACCTATACCCAGAGAAGTAGACGAAATAAAACAATGTATGCAACTGTTCAATATTTCATGTTTCTTATTAATATTGCATATATATATATCAAATGAGTATTTTATTCCTCACCACTAAATCCTGACTTATGGATCCTGCTGAGTATCGTCGTAGAAGTAGAAGTAGAAGTACACATTTCATCAATTTGTTATAGACTGATGTTCATGAGTGAACCATATCATTGGAATGCAGATTTAATTTCAGAGTCAACACCAGTCATATGATTGACTTTCAAGTAATTACATTCAATAAAAGTTATTTCAAATAAAGATTACCGGTAAGGGTTGCACCAAATATTACAACAATATGAATTCATTAACCTCATTTTTATCAAAATGTCATCGTAATTTTACAGAATTTCCCATCATTAAAGTATGACATATTTAAGCAAGTTTTGCATAATCATTCTCTAGTTTCAAATCACTGCATCTCCAATCCAGAAAATGACACAACTCTAAATATTTTGGTGACAGCTTTCTCACCCCATTCCCCTTCATTGTATGACACCAATTCAACAGTTTAAACATTTTTAGGGAGGATGCTTCAAAAAAAAATTGTTGTCATCATCACAATTCCCCTAGAAATTATGACAGAACCTGCTAAGAAAGACACATGTTAAATACATTTCATCTGGCTATAAGGAGAACAAACATACTAGTTTGAAAGCCATCTAAGCTCTGATTTTAGAGAATATCTAGCATATTTATACATGCCTGGGCCCTGTCTTACAAAGAGATGATATCAATCGCAACTATGTACATAAGAGACTACAAATTACGATTGATTTGGATCTATCACAACTCATTATAAGACAGGGCCCTGTTGTACAGGGGGAAAAACAACAACAACAACATATATGGTGCCCACGGAGCTGCCAAAATCTCATATCTAATTTATTTGTCAGAAACAGTTAGATGAAGTTTGCCGATTAGCATTTATAACATTACAAAAAAGGATGCAACAACGCCATATATGTTCACCTAGACAAACACAACAAATTTCAGACAAACTGTGAAGAAGTTACAACACAATTATTATCAAAAAGAAATGCCCCCATTCATGCATTATCAAGCAAGTGAAACGAAAAAATATTTGAGTAGCATAAGTGTTTAAAGGCACATGCACTTTGAACATGACTGACAAAGAAAGCGGACAAAATATACAGTTCCTCAGGTAGACAAAGGACCACCCCTTCACTGCTATTATGTAAAAATGTGTAGAACAGGTGTCACATGCATATTCACCTTTTAACATAATAGCAGTGAAGGGTTGTTCCTTTGTCTACCTGAGGAACTGTATATTTTGTCCGCTTTCTTTGTTTGTCATGTTCATAGTGATGTATGGTGTCCCATAACTTTAGGTTGTTTTTCCGAAGACCAAATAAAAGAATTTAGATGAAAAGAACTATTTCTGAAGACTCACTGGTAGAGAGGAAAAAACATCTCAAAGTTCAGTGGCCAATATGAGAAAGTATATACATAACCTTGCACACTCGGCACTATGCAGGGCAGATAATATACCATTTCTTGCTATAATCCATTGCAAAAGATACATTTTGTTTTGAGATTGATGGTCGTTCAGGATGCACAATCCTATTATACATACCTTTACAATCATCATAATCATCAACATAAAATTAAAATATAACACTTAGGCATTAGTTTGTATGGCAGGTATTATGTATAGAACAATATAGAATTCAATTTCACATTGCCCTATTGTCTATGCTACAAACAAGCTCACACTATAGAATGAAATAGAGTATCAAATATACATATAACAGGAAATAAAATACACATAAAGTAAGAGTAAACTAATAGAACTATATAAAAGGCAGAGGCACATATATGTATGTACTACTGTATATACATATAAAATATAGGAGATATTCAAACACATTTTCCTTTCTTGGCAACATAAATAACATCAGAAAAGGGCATTTTCCCTGGAACGAAAGCATGATAAATATAATGCTCAAATAGACAAGAGTGGTTTTAAGCTAATACACAACATTTTAGATTCATAATAAGTTTAGACGATTTGATTTCAAGGTTTAGCTTTGTTACAAGGCGTTAAAAAAAAAGATGTTAAAGATTTCCGACTGACCGACCAATGTTTTGGAACTTCAAGGGCAATACAACATTTTTGTTTAGGCCTAACACACATTAACATGTGAAATAAATGTCACTTCAGATCCTTACAAGTGTTTGATGAATGTTACATGTAGCAACACATATTGAGGGTGAACAATATAGACATGTAATGATAGTGAAATAATCAGCTTTTGCCGGGGAAGAATTGACTGAGAGAAAATGACAGACCACTGACTTAATGAATAGCCCTCTCCACATATAAACCAATATGAAAATCAACAGTTCCAAATTTAAAAACAGCAAGATCCAGAATTTCATGTGCTAGAAATATTCCAACATTCCCTAAGAGGTCCTAGCCTGGCTCACCAAAACAATTCATGTTGCAAATTATTTGAATCACAACAATGATTTTTAGGAAATATGAGGTTTCTTGCAACCATAAAATGCCTTAAGTTACATTTGTGAGGTAGGTTTGAATGCCATTTGCGTATCGTCACACATAGGCTCATTGTAGGGTATACATAATAACTCTCACATCAGGTAAACATGCAAACATGCAATTATTTTGAAAAATACAGCACAAACAAGAGCAATTGACATAGATATGGTATACATGTGCACTAGGTGGTGAAATTATTTACTATACAGAGTAACTAGGATTTATCAAACTGTAGGCCAATGCTGTCCTATTCTTATTCCTCCAATGACTCTCACTTACAGTACCGGTAAGTAAAATTGTTACTTCATTTAAACATGAAAGCTATCATCAAGCTGCCAATTCAAGGGAACAATTGTATATACTCTAACAACCAACAAACTGTTACAATACATGGTATTTTGTTTTTATTATGTGGATATACGGTATTATAAAATTGAAAATATGTTTGATGAAAGAAGGAACTAATTTTTTAAATGCACAAAAAATAAATAGAAAAAAAAAAAAGGCTGTGGATTCCCATTGTGTGGCTCTGGTACACAAAATTTACTATGCAAATACTAATTAACTAAACAGAAAGCCAATGAATAGATTTGGTAGGTCTAAAGAAGTGATACTAGCAGATTTCTTTTAACATAATTTTTCAAAAGGCACAAAAAAACTTGCTGTAAATCCCCCACCTCCCCTTAACTTGGGTAAGTGAGAGGTAAAGAGAATTTTCTAGATCTCTGATCCCTGCCTTAAACATCTTCAATCATTATTCTTTCTTTTAATTGCCAATTGATGATGTAACAGTAGATTATTACATAATCTTACCCATAATAATCAACATTTAAATAACGTGAACAATACCTCTGGTCACTGGATTTCAAGAACACACACATACATTGTAACTTCACAACATTTTGGCTGATTCAAAAGGTACTTGAGTTACTGCAACATCATAACAATGTATTTCCTTGTCATTACCAGGCGAATAATACAATTTTAGAAGCTTATTACTGCTTCTGAGAAAAACTAGAATATCAAAAACAAAGATGAAAATTACAAGAATTTGGGCCATTGCTTCTTTTACATAAATTTTAAGTCCACACTTTCGATTCAAGCTTGGCTGCACAAGAAATACACAAAAGCTATGGATTCTGAAATATGGATATGGCACAAGACATGGTCCAAATGAAATCACATCATAAATTCAAACACTTATAATCAGTTCAATTTCAGTGTGATACTGGCTACATGTTTTCTTCTGGAAGTAGAACCCATATATGGTGTTAAATAATCTTCAGAAACTCAACTGCGTTGATATAAGGCCAATCTTGAGTTCTGCCAATAATGCTGCATTCTGAGGGGATGATATCCTGAAATTATCATGAATTTGTCCATCAGACAATGAATGTCGTCATCTGGACCAAACAAGTTTAGAAGAAAATATGTGCTGAATATTGTATCACCGTATGATCACCACATCTGGGACTACACATTCTTGGGATGAGCATTCTTATTCATTTACTTACATGTAGTCAGTTTGTGGAATTCTTGAAGAATTATATCACTTGTATTATCATTTTTAAACAAAGCTTAAAGTTTCAATAATTAAGCCTGATAGCAATTTCAATATTGAAGGTAATACTATAATAACAACTTTGTATAATTTACGACAATCGCTTAGTATAAAATGCTATAGGGGTGTAATTCACTAGCATTACCATTAATCAATATTATGGACTGCAGTTGTTTTTGTTGTCACTGTTGTTGTTAGTTGTTATTTGTTATTTCACCAGAATTACAAATACAGGCACCTAGATAGCAGGAAGAAGACATATCACAAACAGCTGCAATGCAAAATTCCCTTCATGGTCACGTTAGCTTTGGACTTCTCCTGGGACTGAGTTTGCTACTTTTCTTGGAAGTTGTAGAATTGAGCTTGATGAGAGGGAATAAATACCGGTACCTAGATGACAGGAAGAGGACATATCACAAACAGCTGCAATGAAAACTTCCCTTCATGGTCACGTTAGCTTTGGAATTCTCCTGGGACTGAGTTTGCTTCTTTTCTTGGAAGTTGTAGAATTGAGCTTGATGAAAGGGAATAAGACTTCATTGATGATAAACCTAAAGACTGACTTCTCAGATAGGATTGCAGTATGTTCTCCTGTTGGGCCTTTCACTTCATACTCCCTCACAGATGGGTACTGCTCATTACGCCATCTTCATGTGAAGAAAGATAGAAGAAAGTGCATAAAAAGACTTTAGATAGGATCCCTGAAGTCATGTAGAATTTGAAAGGCTATTACAGATTCACTACTTCTTCACCATAGGACAAGTTAATTCATTAATTGAAATGACTATTTCTGCTCAGGTTTTCTGATCATCTTTACAGATGACAAGATCAAGATCAGGGAGGGACTTGTCTATGAGTACTTGCGATTAAGTTGTATCAATCAATTGTATCTCTTCAAGTACACAGTTGCAATCAATTTAAAGCAAGCACATCTCTTCATAAGACAGGCCCCTGGTGTTCGTCTGTGCGCTTTTCTTTATATCTTTGTTTTTTTCTTTCTGTTCTGCAGTTTCCTCCAAGAAACAAGATTAAAATGCATTTTTTGACAATCATTGTTCTAGACTTCTAATAATGTTTATTTTTTAAGCGAGTTGAATTTCATCCAAAGTATTTGAATTTTTATTGAACTTCTATACACTATTGATTTGATTTCATTGCCCTAAATAAAAGTAGTTTGTATCATCTCACTTTTAATCCACTATTTTCATTCCTATCAACATAATCACATTGGTAGGCTCAAATCAGATTGCATTCACTGGACTTACTTCCTATATGCTCTAAGGCTGCGTAGATTAACTGTTCCATCACCTAAGCCCATTGATATTGTTGGTTGTGTGTCAGGAAATGATTTTCCTGGGTATGTGTAATTATCTTCAGTAGCTACCTCCACACCATACACAGGAAATACAGGAACATCTATGGACGATACAAAACAAACATTAGAAAACATTGTCTGCTATAAAGCTGAAAGGGAGGGTGTAACAGTTACTATATTTATTTGCTAGAAGTTATTAATCTGTTTCTCTTATGGATTATTTTTCCAGTGTTATAAAGTGGCTGAGAAAATAAAGACAATTCATCATGTATTTCATTTCAATACAAGGAACTTGTCACATCATACTTCATAAACAGATCCCTCGGATAGGATGTTAAATGGAGGCCCTGTGTACAGGAGAGTCACCACCCTTGCACGTTAAGAACCCACTGCACTATTTATATAAGAGTAGGTGGAAACCCCTGAGTAGTGGTCCACCTGCACAACCAGTAACCTTAGCATTGTATCCTGACTTATGGATCCTGTCAAGTATCGGCATGTATACAATTTCTGCTAAATATTGGCTGACATTTTATGTCTTCCTTGACATCAATCTCAGCGAAAACTAAATTATCTACAATCCTCCTACCTGGTGCTTTGATATCCTTCACGAGCCCTTGGGTATCTTGGAGGAGATCCAATCCTACAGTATAATTCAAATCTTTGAATAGCTGTGTGTAGTTTCTTGTTGTGTAGTTAGCTTTAGGTGTAGTAATGAGAATTTCTTCTGGGCTCCAATAGTCTGTGTTCGGGAAAAGGAAGACCGAGCTTGGGTAGGAACGCTGAGCATTGCGGGCAGTCAATGCTGATATCACATATTCATCCAGATTATCACCTGTATCAAAATGAAGATATGAAAAAAATGTGATATAAATATTCAACAATCTCTTATGCACAACTTGATTTTTTAGTTCAGCTTAGTGCCAAATTGATAAGTACAGGCTTGCAATTGAGCTCCAGGGGATGGTTTGCACTTTGCAGTCCTATCTGAGAGACTTTGAGATTGCGTTAACTTAAAACACCAGTTCTGTATTGCATAGTGTACTAAATACACCATTTCCTAGATAGCTCTACTGACTGTACAATAACTTCTTCCTTACATGTAAAGGATTACTGATGTTCAAACAAAAGGGGGTGGGTAGCAAATGATGGCCCCCCTTAAGATCTTGGCAATGGAGGGATCAACTGCCACAACATTTTGTAAAAGCCTCTAAGAAAAGTATCTTGGCAAAATAACATGTCTCTGAAAAAGCACATACATGACTTAGATTTTTGAAGCCGATTTCTTCCAATGATATCTAGTGTTTAAAATTCAAAGAGTTTCAACTGACACTGTTTATTGGCATTCAAACTTCCTGCAAGACTTTTCTCTCACTCCATTACCTACAGTGATAACTACAAAAGAATATATGACACAATGGACAACCACTCCTTACCTGACGTGACAACTCGCATGACTTTGGTGGTACCGGCGTAGGGTCCTGAGATTGGAACCCATGCCCTGATGTATCGGTTCTTCCATGATGTGGGCTGCTGGTTGAGGAAGTACAGCGCATAGAGACATCCTAGACTGTGTGATACAAGTACAACAGGTTCATGCCCATTCTTCTGATACGTATCTTCTACTAACTGCTGTAACCGCCAGAAATATGAACCACCTTCATCTGTATATCAAATGGGAAACAAAAATATCTTAATTCATTCAATGTAACTTTTATTTATTGAGTAAATTTTACGCTGAGTGCCATCATCAGTGGTCACATGAAAGAAATTTTAAAAATTGGTAAATCTAATGCCATTGTATTTCCTTGACTGAGCAGACCAGAACATTCACCAAGTACCTAGCTTTGGGATTTTGCTAGTGCACTCACTTTGTAAATGATTTACAGACGTGGTAAAAGGTTTTCAATAACTGTCATTTTACACTTTACACACTCTGAATCTGCAATTGAATGTAGTTGCTTCACTTACTGGAGAAAATAATTTTCACTAATCATTTTAACCGATCACATTAAGATGCAATTACAGAAAGTAATAAAATATTTCTTCAAATCAGACATCTACATTCCACAGTCCAACTACAAGATATGGTTAATGAGTACCGGTATCATATTTTTGTTTCAGTATCTTATTCTGATATGTTTAAGTTTCTTTTTCATTGGTCTTGATTTTAAGAGAAAGCAAAAACATGACACAATTAAAACAAAATCATTTTATACGACATAATGGTGAATTCAGTTTCCAAAGCAATTGTTCAGAACCAAAAGGGTATATATGCTGTGTTAGAGTACACATTTAGTTAATGCCATTCTTGCTCCAAAAGAAGAAAGATCCTTGACAGTGATGGCAATAAAACAACACACAAACATATAGACCTTCATCTGTTTGAGCATCATGTCATTGCATTACTCTGCATACTCACTGGGGGCCTTCCGGAAGTCATAAGGAGCTCCACGTATATTGACATTTCTTTCATAACCAACAGCAACCAAGGCATCCACTAGATGAGTGTAGTATGCCCCTACAAATAGAGGAAAGTAATCTTGTTACATGTATGAGCAAATTAGTGGTGTGGAAAAGATGCTTTTTCACTTGTTAAGTTCACTTGTCATTCTACTTTGATACATGTAAACATTTCTACAGTCTCCACCAACAATATCCATGTAGTGACAACTTGATAAAAAGCATTTTTTTGACAGATGAAATAATATAGCCAGATAAAGCAGGGGGAACATCATTTCATCTCATTAAAGAAATAGTTTGCTGACTCTTAAGTAAATAAGACTGAGGTATAATAGACATAGTTTTGGGCCGAAAAGAAAGATGACAGCCAGTCATACAGAAAGAGAAGAAATCGGAAAAGAGAAAATACAAGAGATCTTAAGTGTTGAGACATCAGCTAAAAGTAAAAAGAAGAAAATAGGTGTGCTCTTAACTGGTGGATGAAGGTAAACCTATTAGTCATTGAGGCAGTTAAATCTAATGGTCCAGTTAAACCATAGTTTATACAGGGCTCAACACCAACAGGTGCTCAGGACACAAAATCTAAGCTCCCCCCCCAAAAAAAACAAAACAAAAACAAAAAATAAAATTAAAAAAATGAAGTTTTTAGAGAGGGTTCGGTTCACACATGCAGACTGTAAAAAGTTCAACCCAAGTTGGTTTGGAGTCCTGGGAATATGTCATAAGTACAAGTTTACAAATATTCCATTGAATCACTTGCAAATTAAGTTACACGCATTTCTATGGGGTGTCGCTGAACTTGTCGGTGAACGCTGCCCTGGTATATATATATATATCACCATGTAAAAACAAGCAAGAACATACATTGCTCTTTTATTGAACATGAGGCCAAATATATATACCGATACTGAGGCTTTACCCATATTTTGATGAACATTTATGAATTCATACTAAATTTTTTTCCAATAATGCTATAAGACATTTACCATAGGAACTCTTGCTTGGGTCTAACCACTCCACAGTGCTTGTATTTCCAAAACCAGGTATGTACACATCAACACCCTCACTATCTCGGCTCGTTCTTGTGGCTGGGTCATATACTAGTCTGAAAAAATTCAAACAGAGGAGCAAAGTGAATGGTCAAAATTAAAATAGCTGGGAGAATGTGTACTAATACAGCATACTAGATACATTCAGACATTTGAAATAGAGAGAAGAGGATTTTAAACCAAACCAAGGAGACTGACACACATAATGACAACAGATTGAACAAAACATGACATTACTCCAAATGGCCAAGAATCTATCTGTCAATTAGTCCCCCAATGAAATGGGAAACTAGAGCAATGTGATACACTAACATCAAGCTCAAAAGTCATGGTCTAATGTGGTTGAATTGCTATCAACTGCTCATGCTAAACAGGTGATCATGGATGACTTCAAAGAAAACAATATTTGAAAAGCACTTTATAAAGGTGTAGCAATTTATGAACATTATCACATATAATGAACATTAAAATAGCACCAAGAAATAAACAAAGTAAATTAAGTCACCTATAAGAAAAATAAAGTAGCTATCAAATTAAGCAGTCTCATATCAACTAATCAATAGCACTTGGTACTTGGTTGGGTAATCCCTTTGGCAGCTCACTCTGGAAGCTATACTGGGATGGAAGGTGAGGCGATATCATACAAACAGCATTTACATTATCAACAGATGAATAAAGATACCAACACATAATAATAATAAACAAATGATTTTCTTACTTCATATTATCAATGAAACAGTCAAAGTAGTAGGGCACAAACTCATCAAGATTGAGCCATAGGGTGAAAAGACCACTTGTTTTTTGGCAGATGTATGGATGAAGAGTAGCTGTCCTGTTCAAAGTTGCCTGCAACTGACAACCACCATCACCAGGAACTGTAGCAAATATAGAGATTTAAAATGATTTAAAAGACTATAAAGAATACGATTTAGTACAACAAACTCATGAATACAGATTGTGTCATAATACACAAATATTCTGTGAAAAACAAGTAAAAAACAATAATAAATAAAAAAAGAATTAAAAAAAAAGAAATATTGTTGCAGATCTAACATAAAAAAGGTGATTGATAATATGATAGCACAGCCCCCCCCCACCACCCTCTAGAGTCCAGAGCATCCATTAAATTGATGTTTGTCGTTGCAAGTCGATCAAAGTGTGTACACACAGACACTACTCAATGACCAATTCCAGAGGCTTCTTTCACAGCGCTAGTGTACTTTCATACCACCATCGCAGCTATCGGGTGCCTAGAATGGGATTCCATTGAATAAAATGCAAAAGGAATACCTTAAAAATATATGCTGTATGCATCAAAGACTATGACTGATACCTATTTTCTCAAACTCGCCATTTCCGCAATTTAAAATAGATTGTTCCTCTGCAGTATATTTAATTCAATGGAATCAATTAAGCCAAGGCAACTGGTGTGAAAATGCTGTAATGCCTAATTCATGAGATGCCCTTAATCTTTTTGTGGGGTTCTCGCGACTTAAAAAGCCTGGTCATCGACATCTAGTCAATGTGTACACAAACACAACTCATTGGCATTATGTTAGACTGTAATCTAAGCAATATATTAATACGGTCTCTAACTTAACACACGTGTGCGCCTGCACCCCTCCGTCAGTACAATATATGTAAATGTGTTGTGCAGCAGTTTGCTGTGAATCCTGTGAGAAAGTGTAAATCATAAGTCTATGTTTTTAGGGGCAAATACTCCCCCAAAATAAGAAAATTGACACAAAACTGGTAAGAAACATAACAACTTTAAAATCTTGACCATTATTTGAACAATTGATGAAGATTTAGTAGATTTTTGGTATGTTTTAGTAGGGTATCTCCACGCCGGAGTTACGGGTCAAAGTCTGGATAGACTTCTGAACTAGTGCCAAACAAATTTCCAATACATACATTACTGAATATGGTTTACCTTAGCCTAGACCAGGCGCGTACGCAGGGGAGAGGTTTAGGGGGTTAA
>BEXV01001533.1:57956-68965 GCA_003118195.1 Hemicentrotus pulcherrimus
GCGTTGGTACAGCTCCACGCAGTCATTTTTTTTTTCATTTGCACTATAGTCAATAATATATATCACATATATAAGTCATATAATTTGATCAAGAGAGCTCTGAGAAGATATAAACTGTATCTATTAGGAATAAACCATTATTATCACAATCAATGGATGAAAATAGGTTTAAAAAAGGATATTATTCCAACGTTATGGGCAACAGTAATGTGCGCGGGAGCGTACGGAAACCGACGGAAACTGGGAGGAATTGGTACTGAATGAATTTCAATTTGAGTTTGTAAAAATCAGAATTTCGTTTGAAGTGTGAGGTTTTGCTGATAATCATACTTACAGATACTCCAAGTTTACGCCAAAATCTCCAATCGCAATCGTCCATACCTTTTCTGTAATAAATAATGAAACGATATTTTTTAAATACTACCTTAGACATGGCAAGGGGAAAACATGTTTTCGCATCATTTTGAAACTTTTTTTGTCAAAAGTCTCTAACTCGCAAACAAATATGTGATTAGCCAAACAAAGATGACAATCGCCTCACCCCTCACTCTCCTCTTCCTGTAGCCCCGCCCTTGAAGTGACGTAGAGCTATAACGGAGACGTGGCAGAACGTGTCAGCAGTACAGGTGCTTCAGTAATACTTTCACAACGAAATTATAAAGCAGATGATCATTGTAATTCCGAAATCTGCATCCACGTTCTGAGAAAGAATTCGATTGGTGCGGGTTATTTTTAGCTCCTGTTTTCGAAGGCATCCCAAAACAATTTCGGGGGGGAGGGGGTATACTCGAGTATGCACGTTAGACAATGATAGAAACTATTATTAGTATATACTTTAAATCACTTACACCTAGATCGAGAAGACTTTCAAGAAATCTACTCAAGGTCAATATTGCAATACCCTATTTGTATATCCCATAGAAATCATTTCTTGGATTATGTAATACCTCATCATGCTCATTGTAATGTTTTGACATTTCATAAGGTCATGGACAAGACTACTAGTATTCCATTCAGTTCATTATTTTATGTAGACAGCCTGTCTGGAACCTCTGCAAAATGCGAAAAATTGAGCAGCGTCGATTGTTTTTCTTACCCGACTCTTTTCTGTTTCCATTTAAAATTGTAACGCAACTTGAAATCGGCGTAAATATTCATAAATAAATGATACACGCCGTTGAAACTAAAACAACAACAAAAGTTTATTTTTCGAATGTCTTTGCAATCGTGTTAATGCGAAAATTAGTCAATTATTTATCTAAATTATTATTCCGTCAAATCGCATCCAACCTACTATATATACCTCACCAAACAATATCATTATTTTAAAGAAACCAAGTTCCCATCATAGGGAACCAGCATTTATATATATATATATTTCACTCTTTTATTACCTCCACGCACGGCTTCTGGGAGTATATATCATAACAACCACAGCTTCTCCTGAACATGACATTGGTATAGCGGAATTCGGTTAATGTGTCAGCCATTTGTGATATTGTAACAGCTGAACGCTCCGGGTTATGTAAGTCTATATGTCCCTGAGTGCCCCCGAAACAGTCGTTGCCCCGTTTATTAATTCAACATTGACCCCGTTGACAGCTAGCTCATAAACCTATAATCTTTCTTTGCGCAAAATATCGTAAGGCGAGCACTTCTGGGCATTCAACTTGTACTTTAGGCCACATAGAATCAATCCGCTGTTTGTCGTCCTCATCTTCTTCTTTCTTTTTACGACCCGTCTCAATTTTTTGTATTCAGTATTTTTGATCTGAAATTAAATAATGGAAATCTATAGTGTTTAATAATGCAATTTTACATTGTTTTGAGCCTCTTAAGTGCATATTTATATACAATACAATTTATTAAGAAAATTATGAAGCTGACCAAATTGCATTTATATGTATAGGAAATAAATCAAATAACACGGAAACCATCCTTATTTGCGAAAATTCTGGACGAGAAACTAGGAATCTGATTAACTTGGCCTTCATGAGACCTCGACGTATAGGGACTGCGTTGATATAGAAGCGTGTTTCCCACGGAGTGCCACTGTAGTTGAAAGCCAGGCAGATTGACCTCAAAATATCTCCAAATACTATCCTTTTAAGGAACTATATAAACAACATTAACAAAGCGAGATAAGGAAATATGAAAATGGTGTTAGTGGTGCAGAACGAGGCATGTTATTGAATTAAATGCATGCAACGGCGATTACATGGAGTCTGCACCTAAAAGGTTATTACGATGTACCTGCCAATATAGTATGGTATGAGTCTCTTTCTGGGCAAGCACAAGACGAACTTACTTCGTACGTGTATAATCAAGAGTTACCAGAATAGTAAATTATGATGAACAGGAATTGAAACGGAATGTGTTATTTATTTGATTTCGAAGCTCGACTACACGCTCTATTTACTGATATAGTCGTTGTGTTTTAAATATATACAGGAATCGAGATCCACTCTTCGAGGAGTCACGTTAGGGATTATTCTCTTTTGGAATGGAGTCCAAATCTCAAAAGGCTAATTCAAACCACTGGTTTAGATTGTAATTCGCTCTTATTTAAAGTAGATTAAACTAAAACACTATAAAAGATTCCCAATTTGCCTCCTGATATTGAGAGGATTTCCGATCCGATGAAAGAGTATATACTATTCAAATATTTTACTATGTTACTAATATGAATACAAGTATCATATATAATTATGTACATGCATTAACCTTTATTCTTACTTTAATGTGCCATACATTTTTCTTCGGTGTATGAATGAGACAGTACATTTCAAGTTCATTTCAAGTGCTAGCATAGGAGTTATTAAAAAAAATAGGATTTAAACGAGATGAACCTACCTTGATTAGCCCTATACCATGGCTCTGTGAGAGCGTTAATCTGCACAATACTATGACTCGACTTGGCTAGACTGACCGAACCGATGATCACGGCAATCAGGCTTGCCGTCAGGGCCAGGAGAATTCCACACAGGACAATTGTCCTCGAGTTGTCGGACGAGTACCCCATCCTTGTGATCTACTGAACTTTGTACTAGTCCGAAACGAGAGTAATATGCCTAGCTCTATCTGCGAGACGTCCGTCTGTCCGCCAGTGACTGCTCCAAAATTGATGAAGCTTTGAGATGCGATCAACTGATCGTTATCCATCGCGCGTAAAAGCGCGCGGATTTAGACCCGTGCATGGCAGCAAATTGAAGTTATCTTTTCTTTAGACATAGTCTTGTCGCAAAGAACAGAGTTGGACCCCCCCCCCCCTCCTCCCATTATTCTACTTGTGTAACAACGGAAATATAATGATTTCTTGCTTTAGAGGTTATGTTGTACATGTGGGCCTACTCTCATCATTAATATTTTTGCGTTAATTAATCTGCTTTAACTAAGAGTTGACGGCCTTCTCGCCATTGTGCCACTGTCTTCAAATGGGGTAAGGGGACATTTTTATTTTTGTTTTGGTCTCCAAAACATCGCAACGACTCAGCAAGCCGCTGAATAAGCGGGAGGGGGGGGGGGTAAGAGGAAACTTTATTTTTTAATAATTGTTTTTTTTTTTAAATTGGGCCGGGGGAGTACGGCCTTTTTTTTCAGTACATTTTGGGCGAATTTAGGGCTGATTTAAACATATTTTTTTTGGCCGGGGGGACGGGCCCCCTGTGCCCCCCCCCCCTGGATCCGCCACTGAGTGGAATCCACTTTGAGAAAGAGTCGTTCAACCGCTTCTTCCTACGAGTGGATTGCTCGCAATTTTTTAAGTGGATTCAATGCGAAACGACATGTTACCTAATGACTCCTAATAAAGAGGATTTTTTCACTCATCTACACTTATTAAGATAAGAGATATAAAAAATATATGGGAGAGAGAGAGAGAGAATTAAAGGAACTAAAAAAATAGGGAGATGGAAACAGACAGAGAGACAGAGACAGAGAAAGCGAGAGGAGAAAGAAATTATATTCAAACAGATATTATTAATCGTTGGAATAATTTATTTCTTAACTCTGTTAGTCGCGTATACGATAGTAACACGGAAAATCATACTATTTGGGTGAATGTACAACAAAGATTACATATATTTTACAAAAAATCTCCGATATTTTAAAATGAAATTCTTAAAAGGTCTAAACATATTATACAAAATCACTTAATCGACGGGGTCTAATGAGAAGTATTGCTCGGGCTACAAAGCTAAGTACAGACATGAACAGGAGGATATGGAATCGGACGCATGAATTGCATTTATAATACCAAAAAAAGAAAGGTCAGAAAATGAACTTTTTGGAAATGTGATTTTCCCTTTGAAATTCAGATACGATTCGCCGAATGACTTTTTGGTACCCTTTCTTCCAATTTGTTTAATCACTCATGCGTAAAATATGTGAGTGTCCTCACTCTCTTAAACAAATTGCTAACTAAGATAAACTCGGTTTATAAAGTAGATAAACCGCATGAAATAAGCAATACAATTATAGGCCCATATCTATTCTTCCCAGTTTATCCAAAGTTCTCGAAAAAATAATTTATGATAGGTTATATACATTTTTCAATAACCATGAAATATCGAATTTTAATCAATATGGTTTCAGAAAATCATATTCCACTGACCTAGCTTTGGTTCAAATGTATGATAAAATATCAAATGCAAGGGCCAATTAAAAGAAAATATAATGGGATTTCATTATTCAATGAATATAACAAAATATTGAACATTTTTTATATAAACGCACAGCAGAGTTTCATTTCATATTTAAATACATGAATAGCGTCCTTTCTGATTCATTTAAGAATATGTTTGTATTAAATAACACTATCCATTTTTGCCCAGAAAACACAATTCATTAGAATTTCATTTGATAAATCCTAAATTATTGATCCTGCATATTTTCAATACAACCACATAAACCATATTTATGGTATGCCCTCCTAGACTAAATTAAATCATATACAACCCTAAATTCATATAAATTCCGTATGAAGAAAGCATTTCTATCAGGGTTTGATCTTTTCCCAGAGCTCAATTTATATTCAATATTATTTCCAGATTCCTATAAAACATCCATTCCTTTATCTTATAACTCTCGTATATAAGTGTCGGACATATTTTCACTTTCACAATAATTCATTATCATCAATATCATCACCATCATCATTATCATCATCACCACCATCGCCAGTTATTGTTTTTTTAAGACAATATTTAAAGATGAAGTTGAGTTCTGGTCATGCGATTGTTTTGTGAAAGAAACGATGTGGAATCGACCAGGAAAGATTGATCATCTAGCATATAACAATTTGTGTATATTGCAAGGTTTTGGAATCATCAAAATGATAAGAAATTTGGCCAAGTCTTGGTAAAGTTACAAACACTGTACACAGAAAGATGTATATGGGACGACACGAACACGTGGCGTAAAAAAACCGACCCCGGATTTATACGATGTTACATGACATATTTAGAATAATGGCATTTGAAGAGCCATGCTTTCCAGGGAACATGTCTTACATGATGCTCTTCCACCCTTGCATAATTATAACAATGATAACGCTCACAACTGATTATTTACCTCTTCCCAGAACTAGAACCTTTTTTTTTAGCTGTGGTCATACATAAACCAGAGCAACTGCTTTTGATAAACCAACCTATAATGAGCCATTTGCGCCACCTATGAAAACGTGCGAACATGAGAATTCGAGCTATTACGTAATCCGAACATGGTGGATGGTATTCTCCAAAGCGGACTAACTTTAGTCCATGGTTTAATCCACCGAATAAGTATGGAATGCCAAGTGTCCAAATGAATATATTTTTGAATAATTTGATATGTACCTAAATTACCATGATAACGTAATTATATCATAGTTATATTGTTGTTTATTGATTATATTATTACATTTTATTTTAATTTAGTGATAGATTAGATTATTCAAAAACATATTCATATGGACACTTGGTATTCCATACTTATTCGGAGGATTAAACCATGGACTTAAGTAGTCCACTTTCGAGAATACCACCCGATATGTATAGGATGTACTACGTCAAGGGTAATGGAATTGCACTAATTATAGGCTGATGTTCGAGAAAAAGATTATGATCGTGCTCCCATGATAATATGAAACAAATGTGAGAAAAAATTAGAAAAGGATGATTGTGTAAATACATTAGAACTGATGTATTAATAATGATAATTTTATGAATACTTATTACTATTAATCACAATGATATTAATAATGATTATAAAATTATACCAAATATAAATGATAAGAGGTTGACTCAATCTGGTTGAAAGTGACATTCACTGCACAACAAAATGGGTATGTGGGACTGGGACCACACACATACACGTAACAGTTTGGTCAAAACACTATTTTTCATTATATTCCTCTCTTTAGTATGTTAAATAAATCTAGTCATCTGATTGGTCGAAATTGGAGTCGTGATTTTAGCCATCCCCGCTTGACTGTCAATAGTTTATGAGAAAGATGCCCGTTGCCCCGGGTACCGGGCCGCATAAATAAATTTTGCTGAGATCCCTATTGGTTTATGTGTAAAACGTTTCTTTGTGCGAGTGCAGATATCATATACAGTGCAGTGTGTGTGTGTGTGTGTGTGAGAGAGAGAGAGAGAGAGAGAGCGATTCCTCAGTGATCCCAACATTCAGGCAACTTTCCAGCCCCGGTAAGCCTCGGGGTCATAGCAGTCCCAAAGAGCCTATAGAAGCAGCAATGCCTCTCATAGCAGTCAATATATTTAGACTATATATTTCGGAGACATGGGGGCATTTGAAGAGCAATTCATTTCGGGTGACATTCCTTCTTTGAAATTCCTCCAAACTGACAAAAAGTGTGAGAAAGCTCACAATTTGTTTTCATCCTTTACCAAAACTCAACATTCATTAGAGTTTGAGGGGAAAAAACGCTTTAATATTTATTTTGCAATAAGTCATTTTTTATTTTGCTTTTACCGTCGCGCCTACACGTCCGAGCAATTGACAAACTTATTGGTATATGTCTCCCAGACATGAAAGCGCTGTTCCGGTGTGTTGGTAATCCCACGAACAGTTAAGGTATCATAGCTTCTCAAAGAACACGCATCAACCCTTCCACTCCATGTCTTAAAACCCGGATGCCCAACAGGCTCAACATCTAACCTCTTTGCAAGGATTCCCTGAAAGACATCTGCAACACCGATGAGAGGTGTCCGCAGCGCCGTCTGGTACATGGAGGGCACCACGTCGCTAGACAGAATGTACCCGCTTCCACTGCAGTACGTTGGGTAGTAGCGCCCTCTATACTGCATACTAGACACTTTAAGTTTCTTGGTGTTTGCTCTCTTCCCTCTTTTAACGGACAATCGTTCGTTCCCGTAAATTCTCGAACCGAGGTAAAACCTTTCTCGAGCGTCTCCCTTGCTTCGAAGTTCTTTCAAGTAACGTACGATACTCTTGAAATTGACGAACGTATCTTCGGCACCTGCATATAAATAATGCGCATGATCGCACTTCTTGAGGATCCATTTAAGACCAGCGATAACCTTCAAGGTACGATTTGCAAAGGAATCGATGAAATTGCCTTGAATAATGTCCTGGTGCTGTGCATCCTCGGTCATTATATAACTTCGATTTGCTGAATGTGTTTGTTTTCCTAGGATAAAGAACACCCTGATGACCTCTCCGCCGATTGATAAATCCGAGCCCCAGGTTTTACGGATAGCGTTCCGGATCTCCCAATTCTTGGGGTGAGAGTCGATGAACGCAATCATGAATATATCGCGTTTCTTTCTTCCTTGCGTGAAACAAGTGTCTGGATGATCAAGATGTAGCCGCAAAACTTTATTTAAATAAGGTTTGTTATTTATATCAGCCGGGAGTACGACATCTAAATCCGGATCTACGCAGTTCTTGAGAACGGTTGGGTTGATCAGTTGTTTCACAACTGCAATCATTGTATCCGGGTTATCTGGTGCAACTGCGGTAACGACACGGTCAACCGAGCATGGTTTGGAGCGCATGCGCGTCGTCGTAAATAACTGACAGTGGTGTATCAACGTCCAATTGTGATCTCTTCCTACTATACCAGTTAGGACGTCTATAAAGGGGAACAGGTTATTATTAGCGGATAATGAGTTGTATATATCTCTGGCTGCAGCTACGTTCATAACATAACCAGCACTGGAAATGCAAAATGGCGGATAGACTTTTTCGCTGAACTGCTTTTCTGAAATATAATATGAACTAGCTGGGTTACGTATGGGAATCTGGTCTCTTTGAATATTACCTATCAACAGTTTTCCGTCATTATCCTGGATGTCGTGGTGCTCTAAAACCTTCACCAACCGTCTGTAGTTAACAAACATGGTATCATGGACAATGAGAACATATCTTACTTGTTGACAATGTTCTAGTATCCATTGGATACCGAGTAATACCATTAGACTGGACCCGGCTTTCTGCGACTCATGTTTGAAATTTTTCAGAATATCCTTATACTTGACGAACTCATGGTTCAATCTGAGAATGCCATCGCGGTTCCGCGAATCAGGATGTTCTCCCATCAAAAAGACAGTCAGAACGTGATCATTACCCGTGGTCGCCCACGAACTCCTGATCGCATGACGGCGAGTACTGTCGTCTGGTGTCGAAATCACCAAGGTGATGATGAAGACGTCATCTGGACAACCAGATGGCAGGCCTACAACGCGGTTCCTCTGCAACAAGGACATCGGTTCCTTCTTGGTCATGTCGGCGAATTTTAACAGCTTCTGATCCGTCTCATTCAAGTTAACGATAAGCTCATGTTGAACATCCCGCCCTTGTGGCTGGTGAACGTCGGCGGAATGCGTTAAAAGCAAGGAAACAATGAGGACATTGATGATTGCAGCGGCTGTCAATATCCGCATAATGGTACGATCCATTCTCACGGCGGCCAATGTCATCCTGGTGCGCGACATTGCTGCCTAGTTCGTAGTCATGCAACGTCACAATACAACAACTCCTTAGAATATTAAAAATAAAATATACATATTCCTTGTTCTTGAAACCTATTTCGGCATTTATATAACTCACAGAGAACCGAGCAATGGCATTCTATATGATGTGTATCCATACAGCTGAACAACGTATTCTGAACTTTTCTTTGTTTCGTTTAACAGCAGCTGTCATTTTTCAATATAAATCAATAAAGTTGTTGTTGAAAGTAGCTAGTCGGAACGTAATATGATTGAAAATGCAAGGACAACAGAAACCCTACAAACAATAGTGCTAATTATTTTTGTCTTCAATCGCTCATAATCAATCGAATGCATTGTTTAAAACCTAATGATAGTTATATTGTAAGTAGGACGCAGTCATTATCAACAACAAAATATTCTGTCTTTATGATAAATCATATTGATTTAATTTCTTGTTTATTTTGTTGGAAAAAATTTCGTGGAAAAACCCATCTTGATCATTGACCCATCATTTCTTCTTCTTATTCAGGATAATCTGCCTCCTTCACAGCTGAAGATTCTTGCAGATGTATAAGTCCATGTGTGTGACGACATGGGGATGCCAAGGTACACATGTGAATGATGTACATCAACATAGTGAGGTGTATATATACATATTACACCATGATTGAAACTAATTTTATTTTGTAATCTAAATAGTTTATATTCAATACGCAGTGACCCCGGGTATCAATCTGTTTTAAATTGTACTTGTATGACGGCACTACCCTTTTTAAATAATACCTACTAGATGAATGAATAAATGAATGAATAAATAAATATATAAATAAATGAATGAGCAAAAAAATTGATAATATTTCCACCGGAAAATAAACTTATTGGGCGAGTACTTGCTCGAAGCTTATTTCGGCAGAGATGTTATTTTGGGATTTGTATTGGTAACCCCCCCCCCCTGCACTAGTTTGGCATGGATGGATTAGACCTCCCTGCAAGGTCACTGGCGGGTAGTAATCTCATCAAATCAGCTCTCATGGGGATCATGGGGGACCAACAGGCACCGATTAGGCATTGTTTGCTATATAGAGGGCGCAAGTAGCTATAAGTAGTGCAGTGGGGCTTTAACATAAGGGTTATTATCCTGTTTTGCTTAGAGTTAGGGTGTAAGGGATTGATTGGTCCAGAAATGAAGTTAGACATTAGTCGGTGTAAGATAAAAAGGTTAATCATTTAGAAAAGAGTATCAATCGTGATCTACGGAAAATACACAATATGTCTTATTAAAATTATCCTTAGTATTTACAAAACCATTTGTATGCGTACGGTACTGGTGCTTTAATATCTAAATGTGACAATTTAAATATACAAATATCCGACAAATGTGTTGCCCAGACCCAGAGTAAAACTGTTTTATTGGTATACATCTAGATTCCAAATTAAAGTGGGATATTCATATTGACGAAATGTGTAGGAAAATAGGTAAAGTATCAAGGTTCCTAGAGCTCGCCGTTTGCATTGTATAACTGAATCGAACCTAAAATGAGTATATAATTAACTCGTTCTTCCACTTTTTGATGTGAAGACTTCGTATATCAAGAAATATACTGACAGTCTGAAAAATACAAAACAAGGCCGTTCTTTAAAGTCGAAAAGTTCATCTTTTCAACTGCATTTCAAATAATTAAATTCATCTTCAATTGTTATGGAAATCCCTACAGTCCAGACGTTAGGCAAATATGATCGTCTACAAATCTTTACAAAGAGGCTCCTTCTTATTCAGAGCAGGAGTCTTTCAAATAATGATTGTGA
The DNA here is from genome assembly GCA_003118195.1 of Hemicentrotus pulcherrimus. Taxonomy (NCBI): domain Eukaryota; kingdom Metazoa; phylum Echinodermata; class Echinoidea; order Camarodonta; family Strongylocentrotidae; genus Hemicentrotus; species Hemicentrotus pulcherrimus. Next base: position 68,720 of record BEXV01001533.1, read on the forward strand.
TTAATATGCTGGCTAAGATCTTAAGGAAATGTATTACTACCAAAGTCTCAGAGTAAGTGCTGCTATAGGATGCGAATTCTCATACCGAGAACCTCAGAGCCACGTCAATCAAACCTAATAGACATCACATTTCATATAATTTGAACACTATTTGCAAACACTCTAATATACGAACTCAATTTTGCTTTGATCTTTAAAGGGATTTGCCAGTTTTTCAAATCGAGTTAGGATGGGGGGGGGGGGGGG